>JAAEAF010014592.1:0-100569 GCA_011037195.1 Triatoma infestans | reverse complement strand
GATTATTCCGGGGAAAACATTAAGCTGCCTTTACAGTTGGCAGATTTTGATTGAAATGTTTCACGCACAGTATCTAAAAACTAGTTTTCGAACTCTAGGGTTCTCAAAGCATACATTTCTAATGGAAACTTTTGACAGGATCAGCAGTAAGATAAAACTCTTAGTAATATTCTCACCAGATGTTTTCAGTTCCCAGAACTGCCTTTCAATTCAAATCATTTCTGTTATCACTTTGAAAAGGTATATTTAATCTTAAACTGCTTCTCATAGCATGTTTTTAAACAGTCTTTATTCTTCCAAAATACCTTAATTATGTTATTGAACCTATTTCTATATATAATATATCCGTAAACTAATGGAAACAGCGGTAGCTTTTTCTTTTTTTTAGGGCCAAAATTCACATTTTGTTTTTAATAATATAACAAGGATCTCGTGCCGCGTGGAGGATATTAATTATATTAATTGAGGTTCTTCGCTAGTTAATTAACCTACACAACAAGGTGTATTCTTTTTATTCAACTACCGTTTTAATGAGATGGTATAATAATAATTGTTAATTTATCTGCCTTCCAAGGTTATCGAAGAAATTTCCTTATACTTCCTTGAGGCCAAATTAAAAAGAAAAAAGAAAAAGAAATAAATAACCGTGTGAAACACATGCACCCCTTTTCTTTCTGCACTTTGCATACTAGGTTGCTATAAAAGATTTTGTGCAATAAAACAATGCTGACCTTCAAAGGCTGTCTTCACCTCTCATTTGCTATTTTAATCTGCAACCAAATTATCCGAAAAAAAAATTGTGATTCGCGTTCTTCTGAGACATTATTGCAATAAAAGACAAGCGCCAAAGGCGGCAGCGGAAGAAATTTGTGTAATATAATGGAATGGGAATGGAGAGGGAATACGGCAGGGTTTTGGTTTAAATGTTTCAAAAGTGGGGACACCAAGATGAACCAAGATCAACTCATCCTTCGGTTGTCGATAAAGATGAATTGCTCGAAATTTTGATGCAGTATGAGATCACTCAAGGATTATCTATCCCGTAGGGGCTTCAAAAGGCTTTTCATTGTGTTGCTATCTCAGAATGGAAATGTTGGATGTCTGGAATTTAAGACCAAGATCAAATCTTCATGAATTCTCAGAGAGTCAAGTCAATTTGTGCAAAATGTACTCAACAATTGGTCGGTTTTGGAAAATTACAAATGTGAATAAAGGATATTTTTGGAAAATCCGAACATGCTTAAACAGTGGTTACCACAAAGAATTGTCTTACTTTGCAGAAGTTTGAAGATTTTTTGAACTTTGAGTTTGCTCCAAAAGGCAAAGCTGTTGATTGTCAATTTTTACTGAGCAGTTTGATAGTCTTTTCTGGTTTATTGAATAGCTATTGATTACGGTCATTTCTTATCTATTGCTCAATTTCTCAAAGTGGAAGGCACTTTGAAAATTATGAAGCTGTGCGATTGCGATACGAGGTGTTTTTCAGCTCAAAACCAAAAAACATGTTTGATCACGAAATTGAAATCCTTGCAAAAACATGAGTGGAAATTGGTAGAAATTGTAAGTTTATATCTAGTAATACAGAAAAAAAATATTAATACAATTATTAATGGACACACTCGGGTGTCTAGCCTCTTGCATAATATAGGGAGAGCGTCTAGTCCCACTTGTCAGCACTGTGATGATGGAGTCAGGGAAACGATATACCACTACTTATGTCAGTGTCCCTGTTTCGCTGGCATTAGGTTTCGTGTATTTGGGAGGGCACCACTCTCGCGGGATTGCCTGGGTGAGTTGGAGTTGAAGGATATCTTGGGATATTGCAGATTGACCGGTAGGACTACCGGGAGAGATTAATTAGGGGATTGAATGAGGGTGGAAACGGGGGGATAAAAGCCATACAGGCTTAGGTCCCAAGCCGTTAAGCATCCGGATACATTAATAATAATAATAATAATAATATGATTATTAATATACAGAAAAAAAAGTTAGTATAACAAATTTAATGAAATTCGTCAGTGTTTTTGTGGAGAAAATGGCAGAGAAATAAACGCACTTCCGGTCAACCGATTTTTTTTCAAACTTGGAATTTTGAAACATATTTAATTTTAATTAATATTATTTAGATGATTAGAGTTTTATAATAAACTGAAATAGCACTTTAAAGGAAAACATAACTCAAACCACTCCCCCCAAAAGCCCCTTAATTGAATTTTCTCGGAGAAATGTTTCGAATAAAAGTTGTAGTTTTTTATAATGTGTAGTTTGATTAGATAAGTTTAAAAATTATCGTTGGATTCATTTTTTCGAGAAAACCGGAAATAAATGAAGAATCCATTCACAATAAAGTGGTACTTCCGGTTGAGGAATTGTGACAAGTGTCAAATCCCTTGGTGATTCCCAAACCGAATGTCATGTTTGAAATTTCTGCTATTTTTAATTTTACAGCTGTGCTGTCCACATACTACAAAATACATATATGTATACACACGCGCCCACAGATACACATGCAGATATCTTTCCTGTTACCCACTTTGCCCCTCTTATTAGGTGAAGAGAAAGTAAAAATACTTCCTTTTTTCTATCATTAAGAGAAAATGAAAAGATATAAGTTGGAGGGAAAAAAAATAATAAAGCTTTGTGTAGAGAGGTTGCTTGTTGCTGCATTTCTGTTGATGATATAATGAGTACTTGTCTGTAACTAGTGAAGGGGAATATACCACAAAGTCGTGCACAAAGGTGAAGATGTGTTGTATATCACTGTACTTTCCTCTCATCTAACAGGTGGCCCCCCCGTAGCCTATCATTGTTTTAAACCTCTTCCATAGTGAGTCTTTTACTCACTGAAACTCCTTTGTAGTCTTGGCCACTTGATTTTTATTTGTGAATGTAAGTTCGTCTACAATGATTACCACTTGTGGCTTATGTTAATGCCAAGTTTATATCTAGTATCCTTAAGGAAGTTATATTTCAGGAATCAAAATTTCCCTAGAGTAACTTTTTCTACAGCTAAAGAGAGAGTGATTTCTTCTTAGCTCTAAGTGAAGTTGAATAATTTGCAAGGCCATTTAGTACAATTAAGATCCAGTGAAGATTATAGTAAATGACGCGCTGTTTATATTGCATGCATTTCCGGTCATTAGTGTGAATTGTGGTGAATGTTTAAATTGACTATAATTATATTATGTAATGAACTTTTTTTTCACACAAATTAAGTTTTATTCATTACCATCCTTGAAGGTAATAACAAAAAATCATTCACCGTAGGAGAAAAAAAACTGTAAATTGAAACAATGTTTGTAAGTGTAAATATAATGATTTGCGCTGAATGATAATTTAATGAACATATTAATGTAAGAAGGCAATAAAGAAGAACTTAGTACATAGTAATTTCGTGCACGTTTACATAATGCTATGGCATCACCAATATTACATAGAGGTGATGAATGATGACGAGTTTGAGCTGCAGAACAATGATAAAGCAGTACCTTGCAATCATAAGTACGTGCACACAAACAGAACTTTCGTCAATGACACAGTTTTCTCTTTAATGCTGTGAAAGAGGAAACATAATGATCATTTCGTCAGTTTTTTTCCAAATTGAGTTTCTACATCATGTTTTGATTACTCCAAAAATCAACAATGTATTTGGAGAGAGAAAGGAGAAATTTGGAGAGATACAAAAACGAAACAGTTTCAGAAAGCTCAACTAATATTTACTTTTCTCTTACTTCCTGGTAAATATTCCGATCGTGCCAAATTTCTGGAATTCAATATTTACCGGAAATACATTTTTTTGAGGTCCTCTGAGTGCGAAAAAGTGTGTAAGCAAAATATCCCAAAAATGGAAAAATCAATCGCAGGAAGCACAAACTTGATATTCCGTTTAGGTATCGCCACCACATTTGATAATAAGATTTTGGTCTCAGAATCCACCAACCGAGAGTACGGACTTCACTGAATAGGTTTTTTTTTTTCATTTATCGTGATTTCCTCGATCACAGCTCTTACAGATTTTCTTTAAACTTCGTGTACTGTCTACATACCTACATACAAAAATGTCTATAACTTTTATTTGAAGTATTTTTTTCAGGAAAATTGTTATTTGGGGGCGGAGAATGGTTTTGAGGGAAACAGCAATTTTAAGCGTTCCTCGAAACTTACTATTTCGCTACAATATAATTACCACCTATATAATACTGAGATTAGATTAGATTGAAAACGGGGAGGGTGGGCCTCATTTCACTGCGACCTACAATAGCCTAGCAAAGTTGAAAGAGGCTCCGTCATGAAGCTCATGGCTTCGGATTGCTTGTCTCCTGTTGAAGAAACCTTGTCCTCGCTAGGCCGGCACAGTCACAAAAAATGTGTAACGGGATTTCCTCCTCGGCCTTGCAGAATCCGCATACCGCGCTGTTTGCAAGTAAATAATAATAATATTTTATTTAGAAATTTACATAATCAGTAAGATTAATACATAAAATTTACGGCTTACATAATATTTACATAATATTGTATCCGTCAGCCGGATCTGCAAGTAGACGCATGTGCCTATTCAGCTTAAAATGCCTTGTTGGTAGACCCACTGTTAGCCTTATATTCCTTCGATAATACTGAGATACTTTAGAAGCATTGCTAGAATTCCAGAATTGAGGGAAATCGGTTAACCGCAAGCGCCACTTTTTTAGAATTTTGATTTTTTTTATTTTGATTTTTTTTTCTAAAACAGCCGCAACGATTTTGTTTTTAGTTTTTTTAGTTGATTAAGTAACTATATGTTATCAGTCCTGTTTGTTATTTTAAAAAAAATAACTAATTGTTTTTGTTATATTGATTAAAAGAATTAGCCTTATGACTGGTGGTTTTCGAGTACTCGTGTTGATTTACAGTATGAGTTGGGACCACATAGTGGACCACACATAGTTACTTAATCAACTAAAAAAAATTCATCTAGACGTACCTGACCAACTGGTCTCTCAAACTTATGAAAATATATGACAACTTGCTATAATAGAAGATTGTAAAAAAACAAAAAAAAGAAAAATTTTTTCCATGAAAATGACATGCACAGTGTCGAAACGTCGGGATATAATAAAAAAAAAAAATGTAATTTCATTTTAGAAAAATAGAAATAATCTGAGGCTGTAACTAAGGTTCATCACCAAACCATCGTATATAATTAAATAATTCAAAACAGCCATAAATCTACACCATATAAAGATATTTTACAATCTAGTGAAGAATGAGTGTAGTTACATGTCTATGTTAATTGAATTTTTGTAATGTATTAGCACTATCTTTTCTTATTACAGTGTAAAACACTGTAATTTTCAATTTTATGCCTTTCATCTATTTTAATCAATATATACCTCACCAGTTTTTAAACTTATGTTCAGTAAAAATTTCCATATTACAAGATTGTCAGTGTTATATAATTTATTTGTTTTAACGACAGTAAGAGAATGTCGTGTGAGTGTTTAAACACCAAACTTTTGTCATTTAGAGTGGTGGAGGGGGAGCCGGAGGGGATAATGGTGATTATGGAAATGATAAACTCAATAGTCACATACATTATATTTCAGCAATTTACTTAGTAAACAGTTAGAGTGGAGTAGAAGAGAGATTAGGGACACTCGTGTAGAGTGGTGTTGGTAATTTCTTAGAAGTTGTTGTTGCTTGTTTATAGAATGTTTTGCAAGTTGTTTGTAGGTGTTGAGGTCTTGAATTGTAGTTAAAGACTCTTCAATTCTCGTTGGAAACTGACTTAAAAGCTACAAAATACATATTTTCGATCCTTTTGTAAACTTGCTGTTCTATCGTTTCTTACTGGCCGGCCGTTCACAGAGGAGGTTTGGTGTTCTATACTACGCGTTGAGTAGCAGATATTCTGCAACAAGGGGAATCGACAGCGCTGTTGTGGAGAATTTTCACAACCCAAACACTTATTCTTGTTTAATCTAATAATTGGAATTAATAGAAAGTCGAATTAATGTTTCATACCAGATTTTATTCGAATTCAAGGATCTCCAAAAACATTCTTTGCGGCAAAAACTTGAAACACAAATTACTAATAATCCAAAATCTACATAATGGCCTCATTTATTTAAAAAAAATACTAGAAAAATAAAACACAATTTTATATACATACCTATTATAAATAGTTTTAAAATAATTTTAATACAAGTAAAATAACGGTTAACCTTCTTGCCTACTTTATCTTTTATAAATTTCAGGTTAATCTTTATAAATTTGTAATGCAAATTATAAAAATATCATGTTTAAAAAAAAAAAATAGTAGAAACTATAAAACAAAAACAAAACAAAAAGAAAAAATTAGAAACTGGTTAGATATGTTGATTTTATTTAAACAGAACTGTTAGCGTATAAATCAGCATATGTGTTGCCCACTCACAAAACGACAGGACATTTTCACTAGGGTTTTGTCTTCTTTTTTTTCTTTATTATATAGGACCTAGTTATAGTTTATTTTGCCTGTCTGCAAGCCCACATGAGAAATGGAGTTCATTTGTCCTCATTTTAGATGCACACTTATGTGTGCCTGTTATAGGCTGAACTATCAGATAAGATTACTTGTAAATATATGAATATAGTATCAATATTGTTAGGTCTGATACATATATAATTAAATCAGTCTTTTTTCTCTTTAAGTATGTGTGACTTTAAATTGGTTTATCACCTGTAACTTGTTATGTATTTGTTACCGCGTATCACAATTCATAGGTAAAAACCTTACCCATTGCCAAAACTATCGCTAAAGAACAAAAGACAACTTTTATTGAAGAGTCATAATATAATCAAGAACTTTTTCATTCCATGCTATTGGTATTCGGCAACCAGAGTCGCTCCTAAGTTGATGGCTCTTAAAAAGGTCGGAACATGTTGGACTGACAGTTTGAAGCTGTTTCTAAACAAGTGTGAGAACATAATAATAATAATAATAATAACAATAAAAATGAATACTTGTGTGTTTATTTCACACGAAAATTACATTACGGAATTCAATGACACTAATTGGTTTTCAATTTATCACGTGAATAATCTCCATCTGGTTTATTAATGCAAGGATGAATAAGACAAGAATAAATTTTGGCCAGACTTAAATGTGAAATTGAATAAATTTAAACCATTGCAGCAAAGAAGTAATAATATTATTAGGAAACCGTCAGTAAAGACTATGCATGTATTCGCGATTCGTGATGCGTGATGCATGAATCGCGGGCATTTCACGAATAGCGTATAGGGACTTGTTTGTTAAAAATCGATTCGTAAACAACATGATGTGTGCACAGTAATTCGCTCCAAAGAGCGGTAAATTGACGATTACTGCGCATCAGCACGAACCGCTGATTCGCCAAAGTTCTGGCTGTGTTCGTAGTTAATTCATCCATTCGTTGTGCGCGCTAGTTTGTTCGAAAGGGTTATATTTACATTTAATTCCGCGTTCTTGTTTTTTTTTTTAAGGATAATTAAAAACAATGGCCGAAGAAGATTTGGTCAGGCAAGAATACGATTGATCTGATGAACGCTTTTTCGTAAAGAACTGGCTGCAGAGAATGAATCGTATGAACTTAATAATTACCTGTCTCTATTTTTGAATAGTGATACACTCCACCATCTGCGTTTTTCCGTTTGTTTAAAAACTTCTTCTTCTTTTGCGCCATGATTATAAAAACAGCACTAGCTATTGGCCAGATCATCGTCACTCTCCATATTTTCAGAGCAGAAATATGTACATACAATTTAAAAATAATATATATGTACCTACTAAAATAATTAATATATACGCTTTGCTCGTGCTCACAAATTTCTGTGAACTAATTTGAAACTGCGCACGAACATGGATAAATCACGCATCACGCATACGAATTTTGAATAAACGCATAGTCTGTATGCTCTGTTTGCGAATTACTACGAACTGGACGAATCAGGCAACGCGCATCACGAATAGCGAATACATGCATAGTCTGTAGCCTGCTTAAAATGTTTTTCTTTCTATTATTTTATCTTAGTAAGCGGAAGTATTACGATCGTGTCAAATTTTTAGAATTTGTGTTTTCACCGGAAATACATGTGTTTGCGGTCCGCTGATCAGAAAAAAATGGTTTTAGTAAATAGTCTGTATATGTGTGTGTGCTTTAACATAATTCATCAATACATTTTTTTCAAAAACGGAAAAATTCACAGGATGCTTAAAATTGATATTCCGTTTAGGTATTATACCGCCGCAACTAACACGAAGGTTTCGCAACCAAAACCTGAAGTGCGAATGTTTTTTTTTTTCAATTTTTCCGCGATTTTCTTTAAACTTCGTATATTATATTGTAACGCATCCACTGGTGCCTTCTAGGAGAGAAAGCAGGTACCTCAAGTTCTCCTAGTGGCCGCTAGGAAGCGCTGGCGGCGCGCGCTAGCCCTTTCTAGAACAATCGATAACCTTTTAGACCCTTTTCCACCGGTATAAATAGTGGGACAATAGAGAGTTTAGAGAGATTCTTGTTACAAACAAAGTGTGCGTTTGTGAAAAGTGTATAAAAAGTGAAAACAGTGAACTTTTATTGGTTTAAACTGTGAATTAATAATTATTAAGTGTTGTATTTGTAATTTATTGTGTAAAACAATAAATTTGTTTTTGCCTTATTGAAGTTTAGAGTATTTTATCTAAACGAACCCACTTAGAACTAGTTACAGTAGCTAGTTCAGAAGGAAAAACATTGCATTATACAGACATAAATACCTATTATTTTTATTTGAATCAATTTCCCGGGTAAATTCATATTTTGAGGGTTTTGAGGGAACGTAGTGTTGTGTTTTTCTTCAAAGTACCATTTTAGTACAATGTATGACTTTTTTTATCCTTTACATAATATTAATATAAATTAAAAACAACGGTAGAATTCCAAAATTTGAGGAAAATCTTGGAAGAGTGGCTTTGCAGAATAGGTTTTTTAATATTTTTTTGGATTTTCTCGAATATGGCTAAAACGATTTTCTTTAAATTTCATATATTATCTGAATACATAAATTACCTATCACTTTTATTCGAAACATTTTCCCCAAAAATATAAATTTTTTGAAAGGTTTTGTAAGTCGGTCAGTTAGATTGAAACTAAAAAAAAAACTGCACCAACTTTATTAGTTTTGACAAACAGTGCTGCAGAGAACTCCGCTATACAACTATAATCGATACCACTATTTTTTTTGTAATGGCAAGCCCAATTAAACATGGTTAACGTTGCAATTACAATGAAGCAAAAGTGTTAATTAAAATATATTAATTGGAATAAAAGATAGACGTGTATTAAAAGAAATCTTAAGAAAAAAATATTTAAAAAATTACTGCAAAAAATGCAAAAAAAAAAAATCAGGTGATAAGAAAAATAATAATAAGCCGAAATTGTAAAAACCGGATCAAGCAAAGGAAATGCTTTGTCTAGTCAAAGTTCTTTATCTCGAAAATACCGGTTGCCCCAGCATCTCTTAACTTTCTTTTATTATCCAGCAACAGGAAGTATTGGAATGTGTCCAATTTTCAAAATCGAATTTTCATTGGAAAGTAGGAGAAAATGATGAATAATCTCTCTGCACCCGTTTTCTTTTTGTGTGTTTGTTATGGTGTATATTATGTGTGTGGGGGTGAGGGAACAAAATGTCTCAAAGAAGAAAAATTATACGAAATCAAACTTGATATTGCATTATGTAACCCTGTGGGATCCTCAAAATGGGTCAAAAACCTTCCTAATCAGGGAGTGTTTTTTTTTTTAAAAAAAAAACATTTTTCCTGTTAAAATCATTTTTGGAATTCTTGAAGCGGTGTGTAGTAGCAACTATAGTATGTAAGTGTGAGTAAGGCTAAACTGCCGTCAGTTTTACTTGCGTTTGACAGAGGGCGCTGCCATACAATGTAATAACATTCGGGTAAACATTATGCCCTAAAAACAAACAACTATAATTTATGATATATATATCATTTATAAATTTTTTTTTTTAATAATTATTACTATAAAAATCTCACCATTAATATTTATCTGAATGTGTATTTATAGATTAGTAAAAATTCCAAGTTTAAAGACAATTTGTCAATCAGAGTTATAATAATGGCAGTAGTAAGAGAAACATATGTCAATATTTTGCACTAGATTTTTTTTTGTTTATTTCAGTCAACGAAGGTTTCAGAAGCCATTTTAGGGAAGGGATTAGCTAAGTGGTTAGCACGTTGGACTTCCACGCGAAGGTCCCGGATTCGAGTCCAGTGCTACCCTTAGATTTCTTTCTTCCTAGGAGCCTCTACAGCTCACTGTACGGTGATGGGCAGTGTTGTCTGTAGCGAGAGAACACTGTCCGGAGGCCGGCAATGCACTGAGAAGGCTCCGGGCGCCATTTTAATAATAATAAAAGTTATAATCGCAATGTTGAGCTTAATGGGAGGTTATAATTATTATCAGCGTAGTTCCATAGATGTATCTAATTGTTTGAATTATAGGAAAACATATGTTATTAATTATTTTTATTATTAGACCCTACTAAGTCTTTTTTTTACTTTTTCTAACTACTGTTGGAGGATCTATTGCGTTCGTGCCAGATTTTCGAAATTGAGTTTTCACCGGATATACACGTTTTGAGGTCCCCTGAGTGCAAAAAAGTTGTTTTTAGGGAATGTTGTGTATGTTTGGATGTGTGTGAAAAGAATATCTCAAGAACGAAAAGTTGCAGGAAGCTCAACTAGGTATTCCAGGTGTAACTAGGTCTAACTACCACATGAGACAGAAGATTTCGGGCAAAATCCATCAACCGGAAGTTCCACTTTACTGAATTGTTTTTTTGTGATGTCCTAAAAAACGACTTCAGCGATTTTCTTTTATTTTTGTTTTGTTTTTAATTTAAGGCGCGTCAACATTTATAGTCATTGGTGTCCGGAGCTTTCCCAGTAAACTGCCGGCCGCCATACAGTGTTCTCACGCTGTAGACAACACTGTCGCATCACCGAACCGTGAACCGTAGAGGCTCCTTGAAAGAAAAATGTTTGACATTGGTATATCAAGTAAACATACAAAGCGCTACAACTTTTATTTGCAACATTTCTCCGGGGAAATTTATTTAAGGCCACTTTTGGGGCTTTGATGGGGGGGGTTATGCTTCCCTCTAAAGTGCTATTTTAGTTTATTGCACATTTCTGCCAACTAAATAATATTTATTACAATTGTATAAGTTGCTAAAATTCCCAGTTTGAAGAAAATCGGTTGAGCGGAACTGTGACTTTTTCACATTTTGTGATTTTCTCTATAAAAATACCGACCGTCTTAAACAATAATAAGAATTGTAAATGTGAAGAAAATTTGCCATTTCGTAGTCAGAGAAAGTCGTGTGAGTGTTTCAAACCAGATTATTTTTTTCCTTTATTAGTGGAAAAAAGGAGCTATTATTTATCAGATATTTGCTTCTTTTTTTTCATGTATGCAGTATTAAATTAGAACTTCAGTAGTTTTTGACAAATGATTTGTATCCTACTTTAAATGAAGCATCATCATTCTCCGGCGTTGAAGTAAACTGGTCCAAAATAATAGTAACTGTAAAAGGGGTGTGTGTGTGGGCGTTTAGGGAGGGAGTTGGTATAAAAGAGGAAGGATAACGATAGGAATTGTGGATATTTGGTGTTGATGATGGATTGTGGTGTATATATGTGGTGATTATGGACGATGAAGCAACGAGATAAGAGAATTTTATGATCACCATGAAAATGTGATTGTCACCAGCAATCATTTATTTGGACAACAAAAAGCGCTCAATCAATCAATATACTCTCTCCAATCATCCATTGAAATGAAATTTGAAAATTTGTTGATTAATTGAATAGTTAACTTTCAGTTTTACTATTTATGTTTGTTTTCTGTTTTCTCCCAATCGTTTAGATATTTACAAGGTAATTTTTATCATTTTTATTTTTTTCTCAGAAACATTTCCAACCTAGTTTTTCTTGTTAATTAAACTCATTTCAAGGGAATTCAGACGTGGCTTTGAAGTAAATTGTCGCTTATGATAATTTTAAGAACAATTCAACATTTTGAAAGAATTCCTGTATAATAAAATTATTAGTGCAGTGGCAATGATAAGAAATATTTCGATTTTTGAAAGTTAAGTATTGCAAACGAAAATGCGCGGTTTGAGGCCTAAATACGAGAATGTGATTTCTCGTAGGATCCACCTTCTCTAAGCCTCCTTAAATGAATTTTTCCCAGAGAAATGTTTCAAATAAAAGCTGTAGCTCTTTTAGCTCTTTGTACGTATAGTTAAATATTCTTAATTTAAAGAAACCCTTGGAACTGTTTCTGAGAAAATTGAAAGAAATAAAATGGAAAAATCCATTCAGTAAAACCATGGTATTTCCGGTATATTGATTTTGATTAAAACATAATTGTCTGGTCCTCTGGTAGCAATTAAACTAAATACCACGTTTGAAGTCTCTGTAATTTTGCCCCGAGTGTATGCTGACCACAAATACAGATAACCGCACATACACACACATTCACACAAATACACATAGGCCAATTTCCAAAATAAAATTCACTATTTCGGATTGAGGGAACCTCAAAACATTATTTCCGGTGAAAACTCGACAACACGAAAATTTGACAAAATCGCAATACTTCTTGCTGTAAATAGTGCGAGAAAGTTTTTATATTACGAATGAGGCGAATGAGATTTGATGAGTTTGGTTGGCTTTAGTGATTGAGAAGAACTCTAACAAGTATAGTGCGTGACAAAAACATTAAATTGAAATCGACTCTTTACATGAACATTGTGACGATGGATGAAAATTCAAAACTGGTAAATTATAAAACTAGAAAATTATAAACTACAAAAAATAAATATAAAATAATAATAGAATTATATTAACTAGAATTATAAAGTGGAAAATTATAAATATGCATGCTACGACGGATAAAATCCCAGATCAATATATTTTGTTCAGTTTTCGTTGCAATGTGCAAAAACAAATTTCCCGTATTATTCTGAAATTATCCAGACTTTTTTCTTCTCCATACGCTTGCGTGTCATTATTTTTCGAAATTAATTTTACAAAAATATAGTTCAAGACATAAAATGGCTGATGAATCTAGCTTGGCGTGCGTATTACTGGAAGTGGCAAAATATGAACCACTTATAATGGACGTGAGAAGGAGGGAGAATTGAAGAGAAAGAATTTAGTAATGAGATTAGAAATAAACTAGATAATATGCTGAACACTGTATAATAAATAGAACACTCAAACTGCAAGGACTTTACACTGTAAATAGAATTTAGGTAGCGAGAGAAAAAGTGAGACAGACAGGCTGAGTAATTAGAAAGTAAGTAGATAGGTTGCTGTCTGGATGTACTGTTGTAAAAACTGTCTCGAACTGTTCAGCTGTCGCTCTATATGAATGAATCTAACTCTCCCTCCCTAGTCTGTCCTAGGTGGAGAGCAACTAACGTTTGATTCATTTAATGTCTGCTTCTTCGCTCTTCGGATCCTATGAATTTTTAATGATTCGGATCCCATTACACACTTATAGAGCATTTAATATCGAATAATACTGAACAATAAAATCTCGTTAATAACTATGCACTACAGTACAATAATTATATGATAAATTAGTAATGGAATTTTCAATTTTATTTGTTATTGTTACAATTAATTTGTAGACTTATTTCAATAAATACGTTACAATTAATTTTGTAGACTTATTTCAGTAAATATTGACAAAACATATGAGACTTGGCAATTTTTACATTTATTACATATATTTAAGGGAATCACTTTTATTTGAAACTTTTCCGAGAAAAATTTATTTTAAGTGGGGGATCTAGGAGAATGCGATCATTGAATTGATTAAAATTAAAATTCCAAACTGTGTAATTAATATATATGCTGACTTTCTATATGGCATTATGATTAAATTTCATATTTCGAGGAACTCAATTTAGATCCCCTACAATTAGTTTATTGATATTAATATAGTTATACAATTACGGCGGCCATAATTAATCTGCCGTCTACTGTTCTAAAACCAACGTAATAAAAACACATTATTATAGGTAATTTAGAAAAGTAATAAAAAAAATAAAAACTGCACACGCGCAATATTCATCAACACTTTCTCTTCAACATTATACGATATATAAATATAATTCCGTTGGAAATAAAAATTAAAAAATCTTGTTGTTTTGCATATCACATCATAGCATTTATTTATGTCTTAATGTTATTAAAACCAAAAATAAAATAAAATTTCAGGTTTCTCTTTGAAATTTACTCTGAATCGGTTATATCGAATATTTTTAAACATCGAATGCTATTTGCTCAGAAATAAACGAATCATTTCTATTTGAAACATTTCTCCGAGAAAAATCTATTTTCTATGGTTCTGTGAAAAATTTTTTGTCGTTAAATTTTAAATGTTTTGGTAGAATTGGTCGATATTATTGGCGCTTTCGATTTGACCACAAATGTCATCACTTCAACTATTACCCTTCCGTTGATAGATCCAAATATACCCCATGACCTCGATATTTAATGTTATGGCTAAGAAAATTATCCGAATTTAAAGAAAATTGTCAATTTTATAATTGAATCAACAGCAGTAAGAAGAAGGTCGTCGGAGTATTCCACTACAGAATTTTTTTCGTATTCAAAATTATCATTATTACAAAAATAACTTTTGTAAGAAGTCCACCAATCAGATGAGATATCATGAAATATTCATGTTTCATTTATTCTCCTGCTTAATATTTCCTTAGATTTATTATCTTCATTTCTCTTTGTTTATTATCTTCTTTCCAAAATAACAATGCATAAAAAGTTGTAAAAAACGGTAAGTAATAAAAAACAATAACTCATTTTTTTTTTTTAACTCATCATTAAAGTGTTGAAACACTTTAAAAAAAAAACGAATATTCAAAATAAGAGGAAACAGAAGTAGAAAAATAGACCGGATGTGATGGTTTTATAGCGGTAATTTTCAAGCCGGACTTAATATCATTTTGATTTTTAATTATCATCCTTATTATGTTCTTCAAAATATTTCTAAATAACAAAAAAGGAAATACATAGAATTAATTAATAAAAATCTGGTATAAAACACTCACAAGTCTTTGCCTTACTGCAATTGAAATAATCATAAAATTGACAAATTCTCTTTAAATTTCTAATTATTACTTAATTGTCCTAACAAAATATAGAGTTATACAAATACCTATCCATATAGGTAGTAGAAGTGATTACATATACCCAAGAAGAGAAGAGGCGAGTGTTGGTGTAGTGGTTATGAGCGTGGTCTTGTAACTGGGAGATCCCTAGTTCGAGTCCCGCGTATGACTGCTAAATTTTATATTCGTTTTGAAAATGTTAATAGTAAAGTAGTTAATTTGGTAGTTGAACACGTCAAGCCTGCCTGAAAAAATAGGCATTATTTACTTTACTTATAGCCAAGAAGACAGTGCCAATAACACTTTGGACAAATAGAAATAACTTCTGAACTTTAATGCCACGAATTCCACAGAACTGCCTAAAAAATCATTGATCTCCAACAATTCCCTGGAATCTCAAACTTAGTATTCCGTTTTGGTACTACCGTTGCATCTGATACGACTGTTTCAGACAAAAACTATCAACCAGAAGTGCGGCTTTACTGATTTTCTTTTTACTTCAGTTTTTCCCGAATATCTCCCTAAAAATCTCGATTTTTTGGGATAGTCTCGGGTGGAATAATAAAGTACTACTTCAGTACAAATTATAGTTCTGCCACATATATAATATTAGTTCAAATTAGAAGCATTGCTAGAATTCCAAATATGAAGAAAATCGATTTTTCGGCAAAGTGTAACTTTACAAATTAAGTTTTTGAGATATTTGGAATTTTGTCGAAAAAGACTATAACGATTTCTTATAAACTTGGAATACTAACTCTACACAGATACGAACATATCACTTTTATTTGTAATCTATTCTGAGAATATTGTTTTCAGGTTATTCTGAGGAATCTGAGACTTTAAAATTCAAATGTGTTTGTTCTTTATTGGCGTCCACTGCAATGAAATCATTCACTTCCTGTCTCGGTTGGTAGGTTGGCAGTTGTCCCCACCACCACCACCCCCACAATCTGTAAATTTATGTTAAGACAAATGTGCAAAATTTGAAAATTAAAGAAAATTGATCATTTTATGTATAACTGCATTAAGAGGAGTTAAAATCTTTTTCTTTTTTTTATGCTGGCAGTAAATGTTATATGTCTTGAATTGTGAGCCAATTTTGCACATTAATTTTTTATATTTTGCCAGTGTGAAACTAGTTGCCATTTAATGGACTCCATGATTCGTTAAGGAGACCAAACAAAATAAAATATGTAAGGGCGAGGTCATGGGGGGGGGGGCTCTAATGCGGATATGGCAGAACTGTCTAACCTAATTTTTCAAGAGTTTCAAGAGTTGTTCCTCCTGGGCTGAGGGTATTACCATGCCTTTGTAAACCGTATCGTCTTTTCCGGATCGCCAGCTTCGTTCATCTATTGAAACTGGTCTGCCTTTTTGCCTACAGGCATCATTGCGAGATTCAAGTGTCACAGATGTAATCTCGATTGAACGTCCTGCAATTCTGACGCACTTGTTTGACCACTTTTGCACGATGAAAACTTACATCTTATTGTTTAAGCATTTGGGAGTAAATTTCAACTAGTTCCACATCTTCAGCAACCAGAAATAATACATATTACAAAATCGCTGTTTACTTTCAAAATGCAAATTATAAAGTATTTGTTGTCATTGAATGAGTAATAAATATATATTTATATTTAAACAGTGAGTCTGTTTTAATCTGATAACAGTCGTTATTCTTACATTATATAATATATTCTTTGATTTAATTTTGTTTAGCTCTTTACTTATTGAATGACTTCCTTACATTTATTTTCTGACATAGTTTTAAATATTAATTATAAATTATTTGACAGGTGCGTTCGATGTATACAATATAGAAACTGCCATGCCAAAAATCGACCTGGAAGCTATAGAATCTCATCTTAGGGCAGCCAGAGAAGAAGAACGTAGGGTGAGTTATTTTAATTTTTTTAAGCGGTCATTATGATCGCTTCAATATTTTGTTAGCATATCGTTACCTAAATTAAAACATAGATAAAATATTCAAGGATGAATAATGTGGGACAGTTTGTTGAAACGTATCATTGTGAATCCCTGTGTTGTTTGGACCCATACGTTCTTCATTATTTTCTTGTCCAAAATCTGTCGGATATTTATAATGTTAAAAAAATAATAAACAGTTAAAGATGGTAAGTTGAAGGAGTGGTGAGTGTGTGTAGCTGTCTGATATACATGATATGACGGAAGTGCGAAGTTAACTAAAAAGGAGAAGAACTCCTTATAGAAGGAGTGGCCATCTGTAGACAGGAAATATGATGGTTAGCATTAATAAAACTATTCCACTCCTTTAAAGCAAGCAATACTTATAAGTAACCTCCTCCCTGGTTAGCATTGTTAGCTTTTATTGTTGATGATTATTATCATTCTGTTATTTTATTGTTTGTGCCTGCCCTAAAAAATGATCAGCTGATTTGAAACCTGTCAGACATAATACTTCCCTAACGGCAACAATGAAGAGGAAGAATTTTTCTTATTGCTGGGCTGTTCGTTGACTTCTCAAACATTGTCTATGTTTATATCTAATAATAATAGTAAGAGGAAGTATTGCGATCATGCTATATTCTCGAAATAGTGTTTTTACCGGAAATACACGTTTTATAGTCCTCTGAGCCCAAAAAACTGGGTTTTTAGAAAAGGGTCTGTATGTGTGTCTGTTTACGCGTGTGTATGGATTTGTGTGAAAAGAATATCTCAAAAATGAAAAGATGCAGGAAGCTCCTCCAACTTGGTATTCCGTTTAGATACTAACACCGCTTCAGACACGAAAATTTCGGGCAAAATCCATCAACCGGAAGTGCCACTTTACTGAATGATTTATTTTTTTTTCATTTTTTGTGATTTTCTCAAAAATGGCTCGCAAGATTTTCTTCAAACTTTGTATATCAACTAGATATATAAAGAGCTACAACTTTTGTGTGGAATATTTCTCCGGGAAAATTTATTTAAAGGCATTTTTGGGGGAGGGGTGGGGTTATATTTTCCTCTAAAGTGCTATTTTAATTCAACAATGTGCTACACAATTCTGCCAACTAAATAATATTAATCAGAATTAATAAGTTGTCAAAATTCCCAGTATGAAGGAAATCGGTTGAGCGGAAGTGCGACTTAACTGAATAGGTTTTTCAGTTTTTTGTGATTTTCTCCATAAAAATGCCGACGGTTTTAAACACTAATAAGAATTGGTAAGTGTGAAGAAAGTTTGCCATTTCGCAGTAAGAGAAAGTCGTGTGAGTGTTCTAATTAAGATGAACGAGATTTTGATTGAATGTAGATTTCCATCTTTATAGTACTATAATACTCTATATTTATAATCTTTCAATATTTTGTGAAGTGCGCTGCCTACATAAAATTAAGGACAATAGATATCATGAATAGCTACAAATTCCAGATCTAAGAAAAGTCTTTAAACTGACAAATATGAATTCCTTGAGGAAATTTTTGTACGTGTTTAACATAAATTCTATTTTGTCCCACTAGTATAAACGGTCGAATACAAAATGGCAGTCTTATATCGGATCTTACATTCCACCACTTTTGCTTCCTTTTTCAACAATGGAATGGAAATTCTGAATTTTGTCTTTATAGCTCCCATTTATTATAGGTATAAAAAAGTTATTAAGATATAACAAATAACTTTATTTTTTTTTTTATAAACATTTTTATTAAATAATTTGATAATTTATAAAATACCTACAAAGGGAAAATTAGTAAAAAAAAATACTAAACTAGTTTTTTCATAGAAATAATTAACCATAAATAATTAACCAATCCTAGTGTAGAAGTAAAGGTGTCAAATGTGGGCGCCATGAACATAATAATTATTGTGAATTTCTGATTGGCCTAACATTTCACACCTTCTATTCAACACTGTGATTGGTTAATTATTTCTGTGAAAAAACCTAGTTTAGACTTTTTTTTTATTAATTTTCCTATCGTAGGAATTTTATAAATTATCAATCAAATTGTGCAATAAATTTTTTTATAAAAAAAATGCAAGTTATTTCAAACATAATATTTACTACTTAATAAAATTAATGTGAGTGTAATTAACAAATAAATTATAATAAGAAAAGGCGATATATATTACAGTTCGAAAATTTGGAGACAATGTAACTATGTAAATTGGAGTAAGGGAATGTCATGTGAGTGTTTCATGTTAACTTGTGTTTAATATTTATTGCATGTTAATCACGTTTTATTATTTACTCATTTGAAGGTTCTAACCTTTAGCCATAACATAATGGAAGCTATTTTAGCAATGAATATTATTATATAGAATACATGAGTGATTTTATCCGAGATATCGTACATCATTTTATGACCTTCGACAGATTATGAGCGATCGCCCTTTATCAGGAATCTTTTTGATAAATGAGTGAAAAATTTGAAAAATCACTTTTTTCATCTGGAAATTCAAACGATATCTAAAATGGGCTTCAGATATGACATATCTTGCAGCCCAGTACTATTTACAATCTTATGTTCAAGCACTTTAGTCTGGTTTAAAAGTGGAACGAATATCCGATAGTGATGAGCAAGCATATAATGATTGGTGATGTTATCATTCCGGTCGCAGACATTGGTGAGTCCACCGTACCAATGTGGCTTAGCTGCGCCTACAAGTAATCGTGTTCCTATCTTCATCCGAAAACAGATTATACTTGCGTTCCTTGGCAGGTCTGAAAGTACGGGGTTAACTCCTAGGCATTCCTTTTTTTTTTTCCTTTTAACACCTTCCCCATAGTTACTTGACTAGTGGCTTTAACTTTATCAGCCGCTTTGCTACTGAAGGGTGATTGGCTGAGTGTGTTGCGGCCTTGTCTGGCCAATAAGACGACTGTTTTACCTTGTATACCGCAATGCATGGACATTTGTTGCCTAACTCGGCACCCCTTGACATAATCTTATCAATTTGTGCTCTACATTTGTAGCATAGAGTTCCTGTTCAAGAGTTCTATGTAAAAGCCAGAAGAGCGGCCTTCTCTGCAGCCCACGAAGAGATGACTCCGCTAGAGTTCTACCATTTAAAACTTCAACTTCGAAATTTGTCCCCATTACTCCGACTGGTTAGGCGTAGAGAATAAAAAAAAATGTATATTATATTTTGAATTTTACTAATTAAAAATTTTTAAGAATATGTTTAGTTGCTCTAATTATTTTTGATACCATTAATAAGTGGCAGTTCGCTAAGGAAAGCCCTAATAAAAGCAGTTATAGCAGAAACTCATATCGCTGGAATATGTTTCCAATACTAGTGATGGGCCTTTATATTTATATTACATCCACACACTCACATTATTTTGTTTATTATAAAACTACCTCTGTGACGAAGTGGGTATGAGTAAAGTTCATTGTATTTTGGAAATCTAATCTTTATTCAGTTACTTTCAAACATGTTAGAAGACTGATAAGTCTTCAAATGTCATAATTTTTTTCGAAATGTTTGAAACAAAAATATAACCAACTTTCAGGCGACAGTTCTTTATCGCACAGACCAGATATTATTGTTTTATAGAAATAGATAAATTTGTTTAAAGATTTCTAAAGGTTTAGTTTGTTTCTATTATTATGTATGGGTAGTAACTATAGAGTTATCAATTTATTTTGGAATTTTATCATGTTTAAAAACCCAAAACTATCCAAATATTTAATTGATTTTATTTGTAATTTGTCTTCATATAATTAACCATCTTATATTAAGACATGACTAATAGATATGATTATTGTAAAACCATAATAGATAGCGTTGCATGCTGTATGTAATAAAGATAAAAATTTCTTTACATTTGTTTACATCCATTATTCCAATATCTTTATTATAACTTGTCATTAGTATAGATTAATTTTTATCTTATATTTGTTATTATTTAATGTTCAAAGAATTGTGTTAGTTGTTTAATTTGATAACATCAATTTGAAAGTCTGAAATTATTTTGTTCAAACATTTTAAAAACTCAATAAAATAAAATAAAAGATATTATTTCCCCTTTTCTTACTGTAACTTTAACTGTAAACAGCTCAGGTTATTTTATATAAAGTTCATGTTTATCTTTTTCTCTAAGAAAATTGAAAAGTTTGTTGATAATACAACTTTTCTTAATGTCGACAATAAAGACTTCTTTATGTACACACAAGCTCTTAGCTTTACACTGTATGGTAATGGAACTGTTTTGTCAAATCTTCTTTATTGAAGATCTTATTTCTGCCTGGCTTCTCTTCTTCTTCTTCTTCTTTATTCAGTCCCGCATATTACTTTCTCTGTTTTTTTTTCTTTCCACCTTATTTCCTTTCTTCTATATTCCATCTAAGTATTGAGAATGTAGCAGCTGCTTTAAATTATGACAAACATCTTGCTGCAGCACACTTTTTGTTCTTCGGCTTTAATTTTCATGCAAATTTTTACAAAAATATTTTTTGTAAAAAGGGGAAAAAACTTAAGACTAAAGCTGACTGCCACCCAGCTTTTAATTTTCTCCTTTTTTATTGTAAGACTGTTAGGTTTGTGACAAATTTAAAAGATAAAA
Source organism: Triatoma infestans (assembly GCA_011037195.1). Classification (NCBI taxonomy): domain Eukaryota; kingdom Metazoa; phylum Arthropoda; class Insecta; order Hemiptera; family Reduviidae; genus Triatoma; species Triatoma infestans. Next base: position 78,835 of record JAAEAF010014592.1, on the reverse strand, counting down.
TTTTCATCAAAAATAAAGGTTTATAAATCTGTTTAATGTTAAAAAGAGAGTTTTCAGCACGACGTATTTCGTCAAAATCTTTTACCGGATCTTATTGCATGATGTTTCACTTTTGTTGTTATATTTTCGAATTCACCTCCAAAGATATTTTTTTATTTTTTTTGAACATTGCATGTACGTAATATGCAAATACAGTTCTATATTTGTATTTAAAACATTTTCCTGGGAAAAATTGGGGCTTTTGAGGAAACTCCGGTGTTATTTATTTGTTTATTTGGTTTTGTGTACATTACCTGTTAATTATTGAATATGTGGATGAGGGAGGAGAGAACCTGCCTATATAATATATTGCCATTAAAGGGCTATTGTTGACTTCTGCGTGCCTCTATTACCAGTATATTGGTAAAAAAACAAACAAAAAACATCCTTATCTTTTGTGCCTTGAATTAGTAGCACGCAGCCTGTACCACTTCTTTCTTTTCCATCTCATTTTAGCATTCTATTTCATCCATTTAGTCAAACATTATTTTGGTTATTGTGTGCACTTGTGTCTCAGTGACATGTAAAAGATGTATATGATTAGTATAGATAATATACTAATAATGAGATGACTTCAGATACATCTGAACCACATCAGTTTGGATTTCCAAAATCTTATTGAACGACTCAGCAGTTACAACGTGTAACCGAACAAATAGTGTCTGGATTTGGAAGTAGTATCGCTTCGGCATTCGATTTTGTATATCACGATGGGCTTCTCTACAAACTTGACTAAATCCGAACACCATTTTACGTACAAGCAATATTGGCATTATTCTACAGAACAGAACGCTTGAAGTAAGGAGTAATTCGATTTTCAGTATTCTATTAAGTATCAAGGACGGTGCTCCTCAGGGCACAGTTCTTAGTCCCATTCTCTATACAGTCTGTATTCCTGTATTTAATAGTTCTCTTCTTGCCACTTGCACATACGCAGATGACATAATTCTTTTCTCGAGACATCACAAACTATCCAAAACTATAGATAATTTACAAACTTCTTGTAATGGTTAATAAAACGTAAATGAACCTTATAACAGCCAATCTTTATTGTTCCTCCTTACAATTCCCAACGTTTCTGCACTCCACGTGCCATTTTCATAGGGAATAATCTATTTGTTGTTATAACATTACTTATTTTTCGTTTTATTTGACATACTGAGGCTTCGTTCTAATTTTATAAGTGCCAACCATGTATTGTTGTTGTCTTAAATGTTGTATAGTTATTTAAAAGAGTCTGAGTTTGCCTCATTAGTGTATTGTTAAGTTCCTCGTCGTGTTGAAATTTTTATTTTGGTTCTATTATTCTTATTTTTCTTTATAATGTTGTTTATTGGCTGTTTTAAACTGAGTCACCTTACTAACAGGCTATTTCATGGTGGACCATAATTAACAAGATTACAAACTTCATTAAACAAAAAAAAAACAGACTGGCTTCACAAATAGAAACTAGACTTACTCTTACGTACAAAAGATACAGAAAAAAAATTGTTATCCTTCGTAGAATGCATCCAGCTAAAACCATAAAAACATAACAATAGTGCCGTACAGCGGAAGAAAATCTACGAAACCGTAGAATACCTTACTTTACAATTTGGCACAAAACTAACCTACACCAAAATTAAGGCAGACCTATCAAACTTTCAGACAGCTCTACGCCACTGAAACGCCAATCCTCCAGAATTCTGTATATATCAATAAGGCAGACCTCTACGCACAAACGCCTACCCTGTATGGTTGGGAACTAATAAGACTGAAATGAACAAGTTACAAGTGTTCCAAAATGAAGTACTGCGCATCGCCTTGGGAGCACCGTGGTTCATACGGAAGAAACAAATCCACAAGGAGCTGGAAATCCAAAAACTCAGTATGTTTATAGACAGAACTGCAGGACTCAGTTTTTTAAACAAACTACAGAAACTGGGACAGACCATCAACTCGGACAGAAAACACCCCTACGACTAAAACCGAAACTACTCCAAGACATAATAATTAATTAGCATTTATTAAAGCCTTTTCTCCTCCACTATTATATAATAAAAAGTCTTTTCATTATGTATGAGCTAAGATTTAATTGAGTTAAATGTTTTAGTCACTGTTTATCATAAATTTTTGTTATATACCCATTACTGAAATTATATATGCATCTTAGATCTTAAGACTTCATTATGATTAGAATATTTTAGCATAATAAGGGAATCGTACATTTGGGAATAGTTTGCTTATAAACTTTTATGATTTTTGCAATTAAGTATGGTTGAAACTACCATCTTTTTTCGTTAGACTTATTTTCTATGTGGGTCATTTCGTGAGAGGACATTAAAACTGAGTCTTATTGCTGTTTTGTAAAACTGCTTTTTTTCCTCCATTATTATATACCATGGATTTCTGGAGATTTGTGGCTTTATGTTGGCACAATAAACTACCCTTGTTTTCCTTATCCCGTTTATTATAGCACAAGGCCATGCATACAGATATGTTTTCCCTCTGGATGAATGTGTGTTTATTTTTTTTTTCGGCTTTTTCATTGCCAACGATCCCAGCGTGTCCTTTTTAACTACACAAACTCCATCCTGCCCAATCTTATATCCTTCACCCTTAGACTACGCTGTTAATTATGATATTATATGATTTTTACCACAGAGGAAAGTACAGTAGCCCTGTTTCGGATCCCAATCATTCCTAGGATACCCCAACCTAACAAACGAAACCATGGTTACCCTCACTCCTCACTAGAGATATTTCCAGCTAATTATTAAATTTTCTAATCGTTCCTTGAACAAAAAAAAAATCATCCGTCAATTATTGACCCAATTCGCTCCCAAAGGCTTTCCATCGTTAGCCTTCTTGAATTTCTTCTTCCACATTTTTGTTATATAACAAACAATGTGTTTAGCTTAAACATCAAAACGACTAGAAAGATCTGGAGATTAATTCTAGCCTTGGAAATGCCAGATTATTAAGATGAATTTTTTTTTTTAGGTTTTTAGCAATTATCTCTGTTTCTCTCTCTCTCTCTGCCAAATCTGCCAATACTTTTAAATATTACTTGTATGACCATCTATTTGGAAGTTACGTAAATCGGTAATTTACTATTATTATTATTACTTTGCTTTACTTATACTTCTTCTTCTACTTATTATTATCAATACTATTATTATTATCATAAAATTATTATTATTATTATTATTATTATTATATAATTACTATATTGTTATTTGTATACATTGTTTATAAAAACTGGTACTATAAATAGTTGTCCAATTCTTTTCTTTTAATTTTTGTAAAAGTTTTGTTTCTAAGTTTTAAAATATAATTCGAGTTCTTTTTCTTACTTTCTTTTCTTTTATATTTTGTCAATATTTTGAGTAGTGTAAGTATTTTAGAGTAGGTTTATTTGATTTATTTAAATTTATGTACATAATTTTTTTTATTCTTGAGGGACACTAATTGATGTTCCAGGACATTAATAAACGTATCTTTCTTTCTTTCTTTTCTTTCTCTCACACACACGCTTTGAAAAACCATTGTGAATTTATCAAAAATGAAAATCGCAGGGACCACAAACTTGATATTCTCGTTTGAGCCCTACAAAAATGCCGCCAACGACTTTCTTTAAACTTTGCTACTAAATACGTAATAATTGCCATCTAAGATGAAGTCTATTTTTTACACCAGATCTTTTTTTGTTATTTTTTTCTTATTCTTTTATTCACATATCTACGATTTTAGAAAGAATTATCTAGTTTAATATAATCAAAGAGTTAACAAATTTCCTTATTACTTATTATTGAAATATTATCTATTTCAAAATTTGTTAACTGATTGCAGAACAATAATAATTTCAACATATCTTTACATTCTAATTGTTAAAAAATCTTTAATACGTAATAATAGACTTGAAAGTAATCCAACCATAAATGAATAAATGAGGTAATAATACTATTAAAATAAAAACAGATCTATATTCATATGTTTTCGACCATAATGTTTACTATAATTAGTGTATATTATTTCACAATTTATGGTGTTTAATTGAGATCTATATAGTGGCAGAATTACCCAGTAAGATATATGTATATATTACCTTCATGTTATGATAATCACAACCAACTTCTTAAACAATCCGTAACGATATTTCCTCCTATTATTATAATATAGTCGATGTTGGCTCGGTTATTATTAATGGGTTCATTATATTAACTATGAGATTAAATTAATTTTCCTGTTTGTAGTCAATCTCAGGATAATGACTCTTCTACATATTTAAAACAATGGAGTTATGTTTCGCTCTGGTTGGAACTAAGAACTCTGATTGTTATATAAAATTTAAATTTGATAGTACAAATAATAGAGGGTATACACATCTTAAATTTGAAATACAATATATCAATACTTTTCTCATTTTTGAGAAGTAGATTTTGAATTACTCTTTTGAAAGATTGGTGACAAATAAGCTGTCACAATCGATTTTTTTTATTATCTACTTTTACAAAGAAATGTTTGTTGATAATTTGTTTTTACTGTCATAATTTGAATTAAAACCAATGAGAATTCGTTGAAAAATTCATCCCCATGTCTAAACTATACGTATCTTTTCGTCACCACAAAATAAAATATTTACTTAAACCGGTTTTCCCGTTGTAGCTTACTGTCTGGTCACTTCCCGCCTCCACTTGTCTCTCTATCCCACCAGTCTCCTTCCCCCAAACCTCGACCCGTCATCTGCTCGCCAATCTCCTCTTCCCATCTCTTCGCTGGTCTTCCTCTCCCTCTGTTCCTGGAAGGATTCCACTTCCTTTCCTCTTCTGCCCACCTCCCCGGACCCATTCTTCTCAGGTGTCCATACCATTTCAGCTTCCTTTTGGCTAACCTTTCCTCCATATTTTCCTTTACATCCATTTCCCTCCTTACCTCCACATTCCTCATTTTATCCATTCTGGTCTTTTGAATGCTCCATTTCTATAACTTTTACTTTATTGCAGACCTTCTGCGTAGCAGTCCAGGTTTCCAGTACATGAGGATCCAGTCTGTTATGGAGTAGAAAATTCTCTTTATTCTCCTTGGAAATTGTTTTGTTCCGCACCACTGAGTGAAGCATTCTCACTGCCCTCCGAGACTGCTGAGTTCTTGTGGTCACTTCTTCTCACACCTTCCCACTTCCTCCCTAGCTTTGATCACAAATACTTGAAGGTTTTTTCCTTTTCTGCACCTATCCTCCCCGACGTATTAATCCTCTTTCTCATTCCCTTCTGTTATATATTCTATATATTCCGTCTTTCCAAAGTTTATCTTCATTCCCCTGTCCTTGTAAAACTCCTTCAATTTTCTCATCATAACCTCGAGATCCTCCCTATCTTGAGCGATAAGCACCTGGTCGTCCCCAAAAAATATTGTGGGGAGATCCTTACTCCCTGTCGGTACACCCATCCTTCCACATTTCCTGAACCATCCATCCATCACTCTTTCCAGGTACACATGATGTCAGTTTCCTTCGTACATCTTTTGCACCGCTCAAATCAGATCACCCTCCACACCAATTTCACGCAGTGCTTTCCACACTCTTTCTCTTTGGACCTCATCGTACGCCTTTTCCAGATCTACGAAAGTCAGAAGCAATTCTTTTTTCCGTTCTTTACATTTTCCTATTAACTGCCACATTATAAAAATAGTGTCCACGCAGGACTTCACTGACGAGAAACCGTTTTGTTCTTCGGGGGTTTCATAATTTTCCTCTAACCTATTCTTTAGGATTCTCCCCAGCAGTCTTGTAATAAAACAGAATCAAAATACTAATATTAAAAAAAAGAAAAGAGTTTATCAACTAAAAAAGAAAAGGTTAACCTGTTTTTTTTTAATAAAATGCTATTCCAAGAACTTTTAAAAATATCTAAAATTCATCATTTGAATTTTATTAATAGCAGTAAGAGAATGTCGTGTGAGTGTTTCACATCAGATTTTTTTTTCCAACTTTTCAATAATGACCCCCACCCCCAGAGGTACTTTAAACTTGGATATTACTTTAAATCTATCATTTCTGTTTGAAATTATTTGAGTACATTCAAATAATAATATTAAAGGCAACTAGATATTTATTAAAAGTAAAGTTTCACGCACGAATTTGTTTTTTTTTTTTTTTCAAGTTAGTAGAACAACTTAGTTGAGGGCTTTGTTCCAGTTTCTATTCAGTAAAACTTGTACAAACCTCTGTTTGGTACAATGATGTGAAAAAGTAGGAAGGCCCCCCTGTTTCCACACAGATGGTACATAGTACATTGTTAAGTGCCGCTACTATTTCTGCTCTCTCTGTTATCGTCTGTTGTTGTTGTTGCTGTTGTTGTTGTTGTTGGTTGCTGTGCTTTTACAATCATTGTCAGACCACATCTTCTTGGTAACTTCTCGTAGCTTGCCGGCTCCATGAGAACTTTTTTTTTAATTGTATTATATCTGTGATTGGCATATTAGGGTCACTGCATATATATATATAAGAGATCTCCCTGTAATTTGGCTAATGTAACATGGTTAATTCTTCTTCCTTGCCCCCATGGGTATAACAGTAAAATAATAATTAACATATAGTAGTAAAATTCTTATAGGACTATTTATATAAAATTAGAATGTAGTTTCTCCTGCGTAGGGATTTCTATTTTTTATATTATTTAATTTTGTTGATATGAAGTATTCATTCATCAAGGTTTCTCCATCAAGTTCTCATCTAAACTACTGTAATGGAATGAAGTCCTCTTTTGAAAAAATTCACCACAAAAACGTTGGACCTCATATTGCCATTACCAGCTGTAGGAAGCACTAGGCATCGTGGACAGGAACTACTCATTACCCACACTATCACGCCTAATGCACTGTATGGAGAATGGGCTACAACTTGGATAGCCAAGCTTCCACCAAGAAAGTGTCTCTAGCTTTCAACCAAGAGCCCTAGCTCTGGAAATAGTATAAAATGCCGGCAATCTGAGGGTCTTAATAAATCGTAAGATATACTTTGAAGGAATAACATTGAAAAACTAAACTGAACAAGTTTAAACAACCTATCAAGATCCTATTCTGAGTCTCTAATAACAATTCTCAAAGAGTTATGCAAGCAAGCACTCATCTGTTTCAACTCCCTGACTGGCAAAAATACACTCCATTCTTCAAATTCAATTCATCACCATACTTCGCACAATCACTCCACTCGGTTCTCAGAATATATCGTCAAAATTGCAAAAGGTGACTTTTGTGTCTTTCAACAACAGCACAACAACTTCATCATCATTTCCTATTTCCATTAAGCTATTCCGAAATTAATATTTTATTTATTCCTAGATAGTAGGAAATTTCAATTGGAACATGGGTTTGCAGTATTATCAATCATTTTACTTTCTCTTACTCCTAGATCCTCAAAGGCGATCGTGTCAAATTTTCGAAATTTAAGTTTTCACCGGAAATACATGTTTCGAGAACCCCTAAGTAGGACAAAAAGTGTTTTTACTAATAAATGGTCTGTGTGTGTGTGTGTAACAAATTTCTCTTTTATAAATGAAAAATTGCAGGACGCTCAAACTTAATATTCCGTTTAGTTACTGGATATGAAGGTTTCAGGCAAAATCCATAAGCCGGAAGTGCAATTGTATTGAATTGAATGTGATTTCTCGAAAATGGTTCCAACGATTTCCCTTGATCTTCGTATACTATTTACGACACACAAATGTCAATAATTTTTATTTAGAATATTTTCCCAGGAAAATGTATTTTTTGGGTGGTTTTGAGGGAACAGGAGCGTTAGGTTTTGTTTTTCCTAAAGTACCAAATTCATTACAATGTAGATGCTTTACCATCTACATGTATTGGAATCAGATGTCTTGGTATCGGGAGTTGAATTGAGCAGTAAGTGTTGTTAGTTAGAGAGTTTTAGAGAGTTGTTATTCGAAATGCGAACTACTGATTTATGAAAATAAACTATATTTTAACAAATAAATTAAAGTGTTTTGAAATAGAAGAACTAAGATGCACAATTGTAAATGAATATAAGAATTATGAAATGAATAATAAATATTAAAGAAATAATGTTTAAAATCTTGAATAGGGACGCGCTCGCGATGTGTGAAACTTAACTGCTTGATAACTCGAACTGACGTTAACTGATGTATACTGGTCGTGAACTGATGTATACTGATGAATGACTGATCTATAACTGATGGAATACTCGTGTGTAACTGATCGCTGATATATAACTGATTTGTCACTGATGTACGACTGATAGAATACTGATCGTATGTATAAGTGATCTGGCACTTAACTCATGTGTAACTGATGAATGACTGATGTATACTGATTTGTCACTCCAGTGGGGCGACGTTTATATTTGCATCACTCACACATCGCCTGATGTGTAAGTACGTGCCACACTAAGACATCTCTCGTAGTATATTGACCTCGGTAGTTAACAAGAGTTGTTTGTTAACAGATGGTAGCCAGGTGGCCTCTTGAGTGTACATTGACCCTTGTATGAAGGAAATACAGGCCAGGTGTTGCGGCGGTTCTTTTGACTGTATAATGACCCCTGTTTGAAAGGGTTTTGCCGCGGTTCTTGACCTGCAGATAGCGGCTGGCTGGAACCACTAGTTATAATTTTTAGATTTATTTATTATTTAAAAATTATATCTTCTTTCTTCTTGCCATCACGTACATAATATAATATACATTAAAAGCATCTATATATTTCCAAATATGAAGAAAAACCGGTAACAGGACGTTTTGAGTTTTTTGGAATTTTCTCGAAAACCACTAACAATTTTCTTTGAACTTGGAACAATTTTCTGCTCACTGTACAGATAAAAACGTAAAATTTTTATTTGTGGGGGGGAGCTGTCCATTTGGTTTTTAAATTTAAACTGCCCAAGCTATTTTGTTTTTGATAGAGGGCGCTCCAGTCAAGTCATTTAGCTATAAACCCTATAAATAATGTAACCCTCAGCACCTTTTTTTTTTTAAGGTCAGCCCAACTAAACATTGTAATTTTTGCTATTTTAAAGAATATTATTAATTTAATGGAACCAATTGGAGTCGTTTGAGTTTTCACACCACATTTTTTTTTTTTTATTGGTTGCGTTTCCACAGATTCAGCAAACTGTAGCTCATCACTATTTACTGTAACTAGGTCACAATTTCTAGGTCGCAATCGGCTATATAGCTTCACTTCCGCAAAAATATCTACCTCTGTCTACTACTAATAAAAGCAGTTTTTTTGCTGGAAGCTTTTCCTTATATGGCCAAATTTGCGGAGAACAAATTTTCAGTAATTTATGTTCTGAAATGAGTAAAGAAAATTCCATCTGCTATCATATTAATCAAATTCTATTAACAGGAGTAAGAGAACATCATGTGAGTGTTTCACACCAGTTTTTTAATTGTTAATAGATATTATTATGAATCAATAATTTACAAAAAAAAATTTAAAACTACTAATGTGTTGGCTTTGTGAAAGACAATATTAATAGAGAATTTTCTTTCCTATAACCGCCCCCACCCTTCTCGCTCTTCCCAAAATAAGTATTGCAGCTGTGACGCACCAAGAGACAAAAGTTTTATGACGCTAGTAGTGGATAAGAGAGAGAGAAGGGGCGGACCAGAGGAGCAGGTCGTTATGCCAACAGCCGGGCATGAGATTTCCCAATGTCGGTCGGTCGTCACTCCCACAGTATGTTGCTGGCTTGCTGCTTCTTGGTGCATTGAACCACTATCTCTTGTCCATCTACTTTCGCCCAATAAATTATTACCATTGTTGTAGTTAAAGCCATTCAATAGCATTCAGCTACCCCTGTCAACACCCAATAAACAAACAAATTAAACTATGTTTAGTTAATATTTATTTTTCCTTTTTTAGTAATTGGAATTGATTTTTCAGTTTTCTACATTTATTAGGAATATTTAGAAATATTCAAATAAATTTTTCCACTGATTAACTCTATTGAGCAATATTCTTGCATTATCAAAGACTCCCGTCTTTGATAAAGGGAGCATTAAAACTGTGAGAACTTTTAGGACAGACTCTAATTTTAGATATTCTTAAAATAAATCAAGCATAAAAATTTGTTTGTTTGCATTTTTCCCATTGTCTCTGTTAAGAACAAATATTGTATTTATGTATTAAGTTTGTGAAATTTAGTTTAATTGGAAATTGGACATTTTGTGTTCAATGTCCCTCAAAGATGCTAGTGTGTGTGTTGTGCACACAACGCTGTGAATATGCGTGCATGTATGAACCAGTAATTGAAAACAAAAAATGATAGAAAATTGAATTTGGAAAGAGATGAGGCCTTAACAGGTTTCCAATCTAATGTTTTGCTGTTTCTATGCCTCCCACTCCTTTGCATATAACTTCAATGATAAATAATTATTGGATGTTTTGTAAGAATTCCGTAGTAAATATCAATTTGCACACAAATATGATAATAGCTGGTTTCTGGTTTGAAATGGATACACACACACTCGTCTGAGAATATTGTACTCGCAAACTTTGCCTTCAATTAATTATATTAGGGACAAATTCCTTGATATAATGCCCTTTCTCTTTGTTGTGGTGGTTGGTTACGCAGAGCTGGAAAGCATCCAGTGACAACACAGACTTGCACAGAGCAACTTCAGTTTACACACTGACTCAGTGTGCACAGCAAAGTCAGTGTGTAAACTGAATTTGCTCTGTGCAAGTCTGTGTTGTCACACTGCCTGAAAAACGCATCCTGAAGATGGGCGAACGCCCGAAACCGGTCGATGACCACAAAATGAAGCCGGCTACCACGAAAAATGTCTCTGACCCGTTCTCTTTGTTGGCTTAGTCTATTTGCCAGCGAGATAGAGTTTCTTCAGCTAGAATAAACATCACGAGAATGTGAAGTTGAGTACTTCGATCGTAATCCACTTTGTTTTACGATTTCTCAAGATTGTATGCGTGTGTTTGTGTGTGTGTGTGTGTGTGTGTGTGTGTGTGTGTGTGTGTGTGTCTGTCTGTCTGTCTGTCTGTCTTTTCAACTTAAATCAAAAACAGAAAATTGCAGAATATTCAAACATATTTCATTTAATTGCTAGCAGGAGACCCGGATCCGGACAAAATATACGTACATAGAGGCAAATAAACAGAGAGAGACCTTCAGGCAAATGTATAACATACCCAGATAGAGACAGACATACAGACAAACAAACAGATAGAGACTGACAGACATACAGACAAACAAATAGATAGAGACTGACAGACAGACAAATAACATACCCAGATAGAGACAGACAGGCAGACAAACAAACAGATAGAGACTGACAGAAAGACATATAACATACCCAGATAGAGACAGACAGGCAGACAAACAAACAGATAGAGACTGACAGACAGACGTATAACATACCCAGATAGAGACAGACATACAGACAAACAAATAGATGGAGACTGACAGACAGACGTATAACATACCCAGATAGAGACAGTCATACAGACAAACAAATAGATGGAGACTGACAGACAGACGTATAACATACCCAGATAGAGACAGACATACAGACAAACAAACAGATAGAGGCTGACAGACAGACGTATAACATACCCAGATAGTGACTGACAGACAGTCGTATAACATACCCAGATAGACACTGACGGCAGACAACGCACATAGGGAGAGCTATGCATACATGAAAATATGGATAAAATTAAAACGCACAAGATTTTCTCCTTCTAGGATCCTCTACAGCTCACTGTTCGATGATGGGTTCAGTGTTGTCTGTGGCTAGAGAAAACTGCTTGGAGACTGGCAATGCATTGAGACACCTCCCGGGAGGCTCAATAGATCTTTCAGGTCTCAGTACATATTCCATTTAAAAAGGAAAATGATTACTTGCATTCAATTTTATATCAATGGGAAATACTGAATTTGAATGCATAACATCCTCCAACTGTCCACCAAAACATTTTTGAACTTCCACGGAAAAAGTTTCGTCCAAAAGTGATAGGTCTCTGTACATATAACTAGTTAATCAAATTTCATGAAAACCGTCGGGTGTTTTTATGGAAAAAATCGCAGAAAACTAAAAAAAGAAACTTTTCAGTAAAAGCGCTTTTTCGGTCAACAGATTTTCTTCAAAATCGGAAAACGGCAACATATTCAAGTCTAATTAATACTATTTAGATGTATAATAAACTAAAACAGCAATTTCTTTAGAAGAAAACATAACCCCAACTCTCCCTTAAAATCGGCCCTAAAACTAAATTTTCTGGAGAAATATTTCAAATAAAAGTTGTAGCTCTTTTGATAGTATAAGTTTAAAGAAAATTGTTGGAGCCATTTTTTTATTGAAAATCGCAAAGAATTGAAAAAAATCCAAACAGTAAAGTGGTAACTCCGGTTGAGGAATTTTCGACAGCTAATCTATGATCCATCTCCCATGGTGATACACAAACTGGAAGTCATGTTTGAGAGCTTTCCAAGATTTTCCGTTACTATACTATCCTGTTCCCATACATATACAAAAAGGACCATTTTCTGAAACCCCCTTTTTCGGTCTCAGTGGATCACAAAACTTGTATTTCCGGTAAATACTCTATATTGAAAATTTGACATGATTACAATCAGTATATCCTCTTAATAAGAGAATGTAAAAAAATGGTTGATACAGTTTTTTCCATAAACAATATTTCAAACAAGAATATTGAAATAAAACGTGAAATACTTTTATGAAATTATAATAATTGTTTAATATTTAATTACCTATTCAATCAAACAAATAAAATTAAAAAAAAAAAACTAAGTAAATACAGATAGCCATTCCAGTATATTTTTTTGAAAGAAATTAAAATAAGGAAGGCATTTATTTATAAAAATTACGACCTTTTAAAGTTGTGACAATGCCTTTGAGATATAACAAAGGAACAGAACAACAATAGCCAAGAAAATAAACCTCTCAAAAAAAAAAGTAGGATATAAAAACTTTTAAGTCAATTTCTTTAAACTATATAGTTAAATAGCGAGAAGGTGACCAATATAACTTGTATAATACAAGAAATATCTTAATGGCACTCAGTAATTATTGTCACATTAGTTTTGGTACAGTCTAGTCTAAAACATCAACATCTTCATATGCACTCATTACCTCTATACATATGAAAATTTGATGTGAAACTCTACAGAATATACACAGGACTTAATCTTATTACTAAATGTTTATTTTCCTTCAATGTTATATAACTGGGTGAATATAAACTTAATAAAACGACTATTTTAAAGTAAGCTTGACCTCCCCAACTCCCCCAGAACCCCTCCAAGATAAATTTTCTCCAAAAAAAAAGTCACACACAATTGTGATATTCCCCCACCAAAAAAAAACTTATACCAAGTTAAATGAAATCCCGTTGGTGTCTATATGAAGAAAATCATAGAAAACTGACACAACTGTTCATTAAAATCACACTTCCGGTCTAGTCAATTTTCTTCAACATCAATCGAATGCAACAACACATTCACTTCTAATTAATATGATAGAATCATATAAAAAAAAAACTAAAATAACCCCCTCCCCTAAAATTTCCCTTAAATGAATAATCCCCAGAAAAAATGTTCCAAATAAAACTTGTGAATACACGATGTATAGTTGATATGCTTAGTTTTAAGAAAATCATTGCAGTCGTTTTCGAGAAAATCGTTAAAAAAAAAAAGAAAAAAAAAAGCAGTACAGTAAAGTAGTACTTCCAGTTGACCAATTTTGTCCAAAACCTTGTTATCGGGTTTGTTACAAACGGCACACTTATACATTATTTTATAAAAACCACTTTTTTTTGGGCTCAAGTGACCACAAAACGTGCATTTCCGGTAAAAAAAACTCGAAATCGAAAATTTAATACCGATCGTAATATCTCCGGGTAGTAAGAGAAAGCAAAATATAGAACCAGATAGATCGCCACCTGTTATAGGAACAAAGTAAATAAAAATATTGAGATTTAGTTTCTTAACTAGGTGAATATTGCAAAAAAGAAGTGGGCAATCAGTACCTAGCGACCTATATCTATCGTCTATGTATAGAGAGAGATTGCGTGAATGCGGTTTTATTATTTTGTGGCTAAGTAATGGGCATCCTAGATCATGTACTGCTCTCCCTTCTTTTCTTCCATAAACTATCCTCTCACCTATTTTATTTTTGTTTTTATTCTTTTATGTTTTACAATCTGTTTTGTACTTTCCTTTCATAATACAGGTTTTTCATTATTATTATTATTATTATTATTAATTTGGGGCGCGTCAACATGTATGGTCATTGGCGCTCGGAGCCTTCTCAGTGCACTGCCGGCCTCCGGACAGTGTTCTCTCTTACAGACAACACTGTCCATCTCCGGACAGTGAGCTGTAGAGGCTCCTAGGAAGAATAAATTTAAGGACAGCGCAGCTGGACTCGAACCCGGGTCCTCCGCGTAGGATTCCAGTACGCTAACCACTTAGCTATACACGCTTCACAGCATTCATCCCTATAGATAAGCACAATGGGTTATCGGCACAATGGGTTATCTAAGATGTTCACTGACGATCCAGACAGGGCTATTAGTGAGATGTTGTTGTGTCTTTCAGGGAGTTTTCTCAGACATCTGGTTTGATCCCTTACTGGGAATTGTGGCTTAAGGAGACACCTCTACATAAAGGGTCTCATGCCAGATTCCTTTGTAAAGTTTGTTAGACAGTGGAACAAACACCCACTCAAATCTTATGGACAAGAATGCATAAGTTGCGAGGAAATTAGGTTCAGGATCTTTGGTCGAAACAGAATGTCTGTGAAAGAGTTCAGGCAATTTCCAATTAGAATTATTGTCCGATTTGTTCGGATTGTTATAATACTTAAATGGATTAATTCAGGATCTGGATTTTGGTTTTAGACCCGGTACAATTTTGGTTTTTCTCCTTTGGTGTAATTAACACCAAAGAGCAATAATATTAATTATGTCTGTATTTCTGAGGAAATCCTTTTAGGCTTATGGAAATCTTGTACATAATTTAATTTTGCTCAATTAGCTAGATTTTTACTCCTTGTTTAATTAGCTGAGAAGAAAATATATTAATATTGGATGGGCCGAGACAAGTGGTCTATAATTTGCCCCTTCTTGCAGGTGACCGACCCCCTCTCTTATTGTGTTGTTTATATCTGTTAGAGCGAAGGAAAGTAGTGGAAAGAGAGAGGGCCAGAGCCCGAGGTTTAGCAAGGTTGGTTGCATTCTGTGCTAACAGATAGTACAGTGTAGTGTATGCGTTACAATATTTTTGCAACATGCTCGCCAGTGATTGTATGATAAAGATGGTGATGTAAGTCTGTTATATGTTGTATGTGTATGTTACCAAGAGGTTCACTTATTCGCGCTGCTGCAGCCACGTCAAGTTTTTTTTACTGGGAGAGAAAGGAACTGCTTTTAGTTTTAGTTTTTTATTTTTATTTAGTGTATTTAGTGAATACTTTCACCCAGCGCGAATTTACAGCCGGTTCAACGTCCTTTTTTATTGCGAAAAAAGTGCTTTAATATTTTCTTTTTTTTATAATATTTCATTTAACCGGTTGAGTTCCTCTCGTTGAAATGGCCACCACTGTTATGTCAAACCCATGGGCAGGCGGACCTACTTCTAAATTCCATCGTAGACACTATAAGAAGGATTCACGCTTTGTGCTAGATCTTTATACATTGACATATGATTCACATGAAAGCCTAGATTCAATTGGTGACATTACTGAGGTTTGTATTAATTATGGTTTTGCAATATCAATAGTGCATAGTTTTTTTATTTTTACTATCATATTAGGTAATAATTATTGTAGGGTATATTATTTCGAAATATTTCTAAATTAGCTTTCCTTTGCTAATCTAAAACCTTCATATATATATATTTTTTTTTTATTTTGCTAACAAATCGAATATTATTTTAAACTTGATTCAAAAACACTGAATTAACATTTTTTTTATTTTCATTTAAAATAATTTTGTTTGTTTGATTTTTCACAATTTTATCATAGCAATTAAATGGCAAAAAAACTGTATTTTAAATAGTCCAAGCAATATACATCACACTGAGCCAATACCAATTATAGGACACAGCGAAAGTTTTCTTGATAAACAGTGCGTGGGGAAAAGTTTTATGATAATTAACTACGACTGCAAAGAAAACTCTGTCTGAGATTACCTAACCTATAATACATTTTTATTTTCTTTAATATATATATATATTAAGTTAATATTTGTAAGTATGAATAGCATGTGTTCAGATAATAAATAATAATCTATGGCAAATTATTGAGTTATAATCAGTTGGTTTCTCGTCCTGAAGAAGTACTGCGATTGTCAAATATTAAAAATGAGTTTGCATCAAAGGATTAAGTTTTGAGTTTCTCTGAATACGAAAAAAGCTTTTAGTGAATGTTTTATGTGTGAATGGGGGGGGGCTACCTAACACAAAAAACAAAGTCGCAGGAGTTATTGTGCCTAGCTATTATCAGAAGAGCTGACATAAATGTGGAATCGGTCAAGATCGTTAAAGGATCTGTGCAAGAAGGTTTTCTCATTTTTTTTTTTTTTAATGACCCAAGCGATTTTCATTGAACTTTGTGCACCTATTACGCACATTTAGCTCTCGATCACTTTTATTTGAATTTTTGTTCGGAGAAAATTGATCTTCTGGCGGAGATCAATGCAACAATAATGTCTACTGTATGAATGATCCGAGTTAATGAAAATTGGAAATTTGAGCAAAATGCAATCAGAAATAAGAGAAGCATTGGTGGGGAGAGGGTTACATAATAGTTTTTGTGTGATCTCTTTGATAAGGCCGCTTCAGGTAATATCTGAATATTTCGGTCAATTAATTTGTCAAAAATAACAAAAGAAACATTAAATATTTTCTAAATCCTTAAGCAGTATTTCATAATTTATTATTGTAGCTAAAGTTATTTACGTGATATATAAACAAATAATTATAATTATTTAAAATATAAATAATAAGCAAATAACAAAAGTCAAAATATAGTGAATCACTAATTCTATACCAGTTCTTTAAAGTGTATGGAAAAAATTTAAGTTCTCCACTGGGAAACAATAAAGTTTGTTTTATAACGTAATTTGCTCTAGAAGGTAAAGGAAAATTCTCATTCCATAGACGCGATATGAAGTCAAGAAGAAGTAGAGTTTTCCTTCTACCAATAAACTATTTTAGTTTTACATTGTAATACACAGGTTAAATTGGACAAAAGAAAAAAGAAAATTATTGCTGATTCAATTATTCCATTATTGCTCTTAAAATTCACACATTAAACAAATTAATTATAATACAAGGAAATTATCTTGTTCGATAAATTAGTGTTAATCTGATTACATTTCTTTTAACATAAAAAATATGAAACTGTCTATAAAAACTGCCAAACTTCAAATATTATTTTTACAAAAAAAGATTTATGGCGTTTAGATTGGAGATTATTTTCGTTTCAAGTCAATCTATATTTTTTTTTTTTTGGTCGATAATATTAAGAAATACTTAAAAATAAAATCTATGAGAATTTGTTTTATTATATTGGATATTTGTTATTTTAGTTCTCCATTTTTCTCATATTTTGCAAGAAAAGATATTTATATTCCATTTATTATTAGTATTATTTTTTTAGAAGTAGAACTGTGCAATAATATTACTTATTGTTCTGTTTTCTTCGTTAAATCTCCTTCACTTTTCACAACACAACTCTTACTATATCCTTGAAAAAATTCGTTACACTTGAATTAATACCACATTGAAAAACTTCAAGGTAAAAGTGTCTCTCTTTAATAGTTTATTCATTTTTCTTCTCATCAATATTATATAATATTACATTACATAATAATTATATTTTCTCAACTTATATTTTTCATTTTAATATACTAGGCTTTCATATTTTCTTATTTTTTCCACAAAAGAAAACTTTTTTCGGGTTTTGATATGATTTAACATCTTTTACAACTTTTCTAAAAGGGTTGAATTATTATTTCATTAGGTTGCAAGCAAAAGTATCTTCAGAAATTAATGAGATTATTTCATAGTTGTTGTGGTGGTTGGTTCCGCAGAGCTGGAAAGCATCAGAGACATTTTCCGTGGTAGCCTGCTTCATTTTGTGCTAATCGACCGGTTTCGGGCGTTCGCTCATCTTCAGTGTGATAACACAGACTGTCTGACAAATGCATCCTGAAGATGGGCGAACGCCCGAAACCGGTCGATGACCATAAAATAAAGCAGGCTACCACGGAAAATGTCTCTGAGATTATTCCAATTCATGTAAAAGATTGATCATCAAAAATATCTATTTTCCGCAATAATAAAACTAAAAGAATGATCTAGGTAAAGATTGTAGAACCCATCTTTTTGGTTTTATTTATTTCCTTTCTCTTACATAATTCAGTAGGATTTTAGGCCAATTTCAAATATATTTATTATTTACAGCTATTTTGGTGTTGCTGTATTCGATGTTGTAAAATGGATGTTGAGGTTCGGTCGCGAAGAAACTATTTTCAAATTTTCACCGACGTTTCGGCAAATTTATTGCCTTCTTCAGGGTAAAAATTTTCCTGTTTGAATTTCTTAAAACCTACAGTTTAACTTGTATATACTATCACCAAGTGTTGATCAACACTAGTAGATGATATATCACAAGTTAAACTGTAGTTTTTAAGAAATTCAAACAGTAAAATTTTTACCCTGTAGAAGGGAATATCTGCCGAAACGTCGGTGAAAATTTGGAAAAAGTTTATTTGTGTCCGAACCTCAACATCCAATTTATTTACAGCGTTAGTGTATTGCCGATCGTAAAATAGGGATAAGTATGTTTTTAACTGAAGGACATGATCCCCAAAAGGAGCCAATTTATCCTTATTATATATTTAAACAATGTTTGTTATAAATAATATGTTTTTGGTTTAATATTCCAAGATTTTATTACTATGTCGTCTTTAAGCTTAAATGTAAAATGATTAACCAAATAACCACAGTCAATGAAATATTCTTACGTTGTAAAATTGCCATTGAAGATGCATGTCGTTTTTTGTTCTGCCTCGTTTTTAATTCGGGGTACGACAAGATTTACGTAAAATTTACCCAAATTGATAATTGTTAAAATATGTGTTAGCACAGAAATAATAATATATTGCAGAAATATTATTTAAGAATAATATGGTGGAGTGAACTATTTCTTTTAAAATCTTCCTGCAAGAGATTTTTATTGAGATTATTATTTGTTCCTGTTTTTAAATTATATGCCCGGTCAATAAACTTTTTTAAATACATATTTAATTTAATTTTGTAAATATTTGATGTTGTTACGTTGGTAACGCTCAATTACTCCTTTCTTTTTCTTTTTTTATAACCTTCCCGTCATATAATATGTAAATAAAGAGTTATGTTGCATAAGTATGCTTGGAAGTAGTAAATCGAGTAGTAGAAAAATATGTGTTAGTGAGTTATTTCTTTCTAGAAACGGCTTGCTTAGGCGTATTGATCTTTTGGAGGTGTGACAGGGAATTCCCTTGTAGAAGAGGGAAATTTGTCTTTATAGCACACTGCAATGCGTGCATGTGTGGGCTTATACATAACTTCATTCCTCAATGGGACCATATTTTGTTGACTGTTTAGTTTGACCTAAAGTGGAACAGATAAGTTGTTTTTGTTTGTTTGTGTTTTTTTAGAAATTTCTAATGTGCCTTTTCACTATTAAGAAAGTGTTAACTACAATAAAAAAGTAATTAACTATAGTACCATTAAAAATGTTCGAAAATTGGGTATCTACTTTTAGAAATAAATCTAATCGTATTACTGGGTCGATATCCGTTGAAAATTTCAAGCTGAAAACTTCCGAGACCCTAGATAACATAAAGACTTCATTATTTGAGAAAACAAATGGGATCACTGCATATTTCAGAGAAACACAGGGTAGTTTACCGCCACCCAAAACCACATCAACTCCGAATTTGAACTTAAATAATGTAAAACAAACTGAAAATCAACGATTAAAATGGCCAATACTTGTTGATAACAAAATGGTTTGGGTAGAATACGATAAACAACATAATAGTTTAGAAGTGGATAATGATCTTGAAGAAAATGTTGTTGATAACATTATTCGAGTGATAACAATTGATGATAACAGCAATAACGTTAGTAGCTATTCGTAGTTTATTAGAAAATCTTTTATAACATGAAAAAAGATTTCAAGCATGAAAATTTTACAGAGGAATTGTAATTGCGTTTGCAGAGAAGGAATGACAGGGAAGAAATACGTAGGCGTCTTGCAACCGGCTGTGATTCTGATGAGTACTATGGAAGTGGAGATAAACCTGGCAAGAAACCAAGTTTACAAGCAAGGCTTCAGAGTGGTTAGTACAGATCTATATGTATATAATATATATTTGTAAATATCGATTTATTACATATTTATTCTCAGATAGAGAATTAGGGTTCGCTTAAGTTATATAATCTTGCATCTAACTTTGCAGGCATGAATCTTCAGATATGCTTTATGAATGAAACTAGTTCTGATACAGAATCACCTAGTTCGGAGAGTCCTTCTCCAAGCACTGCCAATATAACAGCTGTGAAATCCAAACTTCCTACCCCTGATCCACCTAAAGGACTCAATTTTTCTCAATGGGTAAGTAACATTATAAGTAACAATGGGTAAGTCACTTGTGTTTTATGTGGTCATTAATTTCTATAAAAAAATACTCTTCCTAGCCCTCTACAGCTCACTGTCCGCTGATGAACAGTGTTATCTGTAACGAGAGAACACTGTCCGGAAGCCGGCAGTGCACAGAGAAGGTACCTGGCGACAATGACCATAAATGTTGACGCGCCTTACATTTAAAAAATAAAAAATTCAGTCACACTACTCAGAAAGTTCGTTTAAGTGCTCACTCAAATGAAATATATGAAATGGTTCAGTTTTAAACAGATGTCTATATGACTTTTGTTTTTATGCTTTTGCTGTTATATAATTGATTATTGTGGAATATATAATATCTTTTAGCTAACTTAATCCATAAACTTACAATGAAGATGTTTATACCCCTTACGATTTATAGGATTAAACTGAGAATTGCATTTTTATAAAATTGCACAGGTGCTGAAGCAGAGAGAACCACAAATTTTGACTGCAGATCCAACTGCTGTAAGATTGCCTCATCATCAGATACAGGCAGTAGCACAAAACAAAGAACCTGTGTTACCGTTAATTGTACGCAGCCTTAATAGGGTAAGCATATGAATTAATTTATTTATTCTCTAGACTAATTCACAGAACTATTTCATCGCAAATTCATTTGTGATTTCATGATTTAACTCTTAGATCTTAAACTTGAGAAATTCAGTTTACTTTTTAACACCGTTAAGTTAAATGATCGTCATTAATTCTTCTTTTTTTTCATTAAAGGTAAAAATTCAATAATACAAATAAGTACAAATAGTGATATTGAAGTTGCAACTTTTTCACAAATATTATATCATACATTTTCATTTCACACGATTGATGTTATAATTGTTTAGTTCGGTTTCTCTGTATTAGGTTGGTGTAACTTTGCCAGAAGGAAGACGTAGGGTCACTAGACAAATCTTAACCAACATGAATGTAGCACAATTACAGGTTATAGTTAATGATCTTCATACGCACATTGAGCGTAAGTAATTTTCATTAGATATGTTTATTAAAAAGTGAGAATAATGTATCGATTATTATGTTATTTTATTTAATCTAGGACTGTCAAAATTTTAATTTAAAGCTTCAAAATATGAGATATATTGACCAAAAATGGCGTTATTATAATAATTGATTCTAAAATGCAATCTAATCTAGTTCATCCACTTGTATAAGAAGGAAAGTGCACTTACATCCCTAATGCATTATTTGCTTCATTGGGGGTTTGAAAGCATTGGTAGAGATGTCGCCCAATTAGTTGTTTCTTCGCACTAAGCTTAAGTCATTTATGTCATTAGTGTCTATCCGGGCTCTTCACTTAGAAACCTACATTTTTAAGCAGTTTCCAATTACTAACGGTTGGCTTATTTCAAGAGCCTTTAAACAAAGAATAGCATGGAATTAGGATATAAATTTCAACTTTATATAATTCAATAAAATCCCTACCATGCTATTATTTATTTATTTTTCTGTCAATGGAATTCATGATTATACAAGTAATCATATGATTTTAGAACTTAATGAAGGCTTAATGAGTCTCTTGATGGAAAGAGATGAATTGCACATGAGTCAGGATTCAATGTTGGTAGATATTGAAGATATTACAAGATTTTTGTAAGTAATCAAATTAAGATTATTTTAAATATAGTTATAAGTTAGTAAGCACTATAGTATTTTCTGTATTATTTTAACTTGCATTTTGCTATGCATAAAGCAATTGGGACTCAATTCTAGAATCCCGTAGCGATAGATGATGCGATATTAGCTGAAGATTATATTTTTATTAAATTTTGATTCATAAAAGATTTACGTCTCCATTTATAGAGCTGATTCCAAAAGATTTCTTTCTTGCTGAATAAAAGAAATTTCTAAAAGTTAAGTACATAAAATATTTTAGTTGAAATTAAATGAAAAAGTGCTGATATATAATATGTATAAAACACTTGATAATACATATTATATATCAGGACTTTTTGTCATTTAATTTCAACTATCATATTTTGTAAAAGATTTTAAGTCAAATTACAAAACAGAGTTATCATGGTAAGTTAATATAAACATCTATTTTGGCCTATCATTTAAATTGTACTTGTTCTACTATGTAAGATTATAAGTGAAAATTTGCATTTTTTCAACGTACTATTTTCGTCATTACATAAGCTTATTGCTCGAAAATAGGTATTGTTTTTATAAAACCTGAACCAATTTTAGGACACTATGATACTAGGGAGGAAAAACTCCCTACACTCAATTTCCACTTCTATTGTAGTTTGAAATATTTCAAAGTTAAATTAATAGATTGTTCGTCTGATGTGAAATTTAGGAGTATATATTTATAAAAAATGAAGCTAGAAGTAATAATTTACATAGTAAATGATAAAGACCAAAAATTCAATACTTTTGGTTAATTTCTTACGTTGAAAAATCTGCGATAAAACCGGATATTCTCTTTTTACTTTTCTTACTCCTAGTAAGAGGAAGTATTGTAATCGTGCCAAGTTATATCAAGTTTCACCGGAAATTTGAGGTCCCCTGAATCCAAAAGGCTTGTTTTTACAAAGTAGTCTCTGTGTGTGTATGTATGTGACAGCAACCTCAAAAACTAAAAATCGTAGAAAGTTCAATCTTGATATTCCGTTTAGGTATCACCATTTTGAAGTAAGCGCTCAAAATTCCTCAACCGGAATGGAATACTCCACTTTACTTAATGTTTTTTTTTATTTTTTTGCGATTTTCTCAAAAATGGCTCAGTCGATTTTCTTCAAACTTATAGCATCTTACACATACAAAAATCTAGAACTTTTATGTCAAATTTTTCTCGTGGAAAAGTCATTTAAGGGATTTCTTATAGAGGGGTGGGGTTATGTTTTCCTCTAAAGTGTTATTTCAGTTTACCATACAATTCTGTCATCTAAATAATTTGAATTAGAAATAGATGTGTTGCTAAAATTCCGAGTTTGAAAACAATCGGATCACCGGAAGTGTGTTTTTACTGAAATGATTATTTAGTTTTTGGTATTTTCTCGAAAACGCCTCCGATTTTCTTTAAACTACGTATGTGAACTACACATATAAAGAACTACAACTTTTATTTGAAACATTTCTCCTGGTAAAGTCATTTAAGGGGTTTTGGGGGAGGGGGAGGGATATGTTTTTCTCTAAAGTGCTATCATAGAATTCTATCATACAAACAAAATTATTGTAAATACATAGATGGCCAAAATTCCAAGTTTAAAGAAAATGTAAACCGCTTTTATTTAACAGTTTTTCAGTTTTCGACGAATGTAATTGGTATACTAACTATAAATTTTGTCAATTACAATTTTGTATACTGGAGTAAGAGATAGTTGTGTGAGTGTTTCTCACCACATTTTTTACCATAATATTAAATAATATAAGTCAGCACTGTCAAAGAGGTAAACCAATAAAAACAGTTCATCAAAATAAATTTATTAGGGTTTTTGTAAAATTTAGTCATCTACAAAGTATTCAAATATAATGAATGAGTGTGTAAGGTCGTGAGGTAGAGTTTACCATTGGGTACGCTAATCCTGAAGAGTTGTAAACATCAACTCCACCTCTTCAGGCCCCGCGTATGTATTGTGAGTGTTATAGGTGTCAGAAACTGTTGATGGTATGATTAAGCTGGGATACCCGGAGGGATCCTGCAAGATCCCTGAAGTATATTCCCTCTGTTAGAGCGAATGTCAGAGAAAGTGTTTCCTATTTGTGTATGCCAAAATTTCAGGGGTAGGTATATGACTCATCAATCCCTGTCTTGGGGTTCGTAATAATGTTTTTATAACAATGGTTGTCAGCCATTATAAACATGTAAGTAAAGTGAATATATTTGTATTCCTAGGGAAAATATAATTACAATATAACAAACGAATCAAGTAAATTATAAAAAACTTTATTCATTCATACATTTGTATAACTTAATTCTACAGCGCCGTATTTCATCATTAAGTATTCATAGTCAGTATATCAGTGTCAGTGTAATCACGAGTTGCTATGGTTTTCCCCTTCAAAATTTCTCCATGTATCCTCTTATTGAAACTACTTTGTTAGAAGATATATATGACTGTAAGGATAACAGGATATACTATATGACTGTAACTATGTGAAAAGCTGTTCAATATCAGTCAAATTTAACTTTCCTTCAAAGATTATACTTTTTACTTTTTTATCTTGAAATAATAAATATTTATCAGTGACATTTACCCTAATTAATAAATATATTTTTATTTCTTGTTACAATAGAAGCGCTAAAGAGAGTTATCTAAAGGAGGATACAGCTCGCAACAATAATGTAGCAACAACAACAACAAATGCAAGTAATGTAACAAAACAACAGACAACAGTTACTAAACCAGTAATTACAAGGATAGTCAGCCTAGGTAAAAAGTAGACGAACTGCTCTACTCCCAAATAATTGTTTCATAAATAAATATAAGATAATAAGACGACATTTTAAACAACTGCACACCCATCCCTCTTCTTCATCTGCCTTTCCATTTTCCTTCTCTTCGCTCTCTCGGTTGTTAAAATATATCTTATTACTTTGTTATTATTTACATAAATAAGAATGTAATTATTAAGTAAAAATTTATATTCGCATTTTTTTTCTCTCTGATTAATATAGTTTAAAAAACTGTGATAAATATTCTATGTTAAATTTTTATATTTCTTTTTACTTTCTCTTACTCCTGGTAATTTTTTTTTTTGTTTAATTATTTCAACACCTTCCATACTTTCTCAGATTTGCTTGAAAATTTTGTCAAATTAGTTTTGCTTGTCTAACTTTGTTGAATTTGCAATGATTGAAAAATAAAAATAATTGATAATTTTTACGATCATTTTTTCAAGTGTTAAATTCAACCAATAAAATATCTAGAAGGGAAACTGAAATAAATTTGTACCAATAATTTCACCATATACAGTGACATAACATGTATGAAATTTTTTTAATTCAAAATTTTTGCATATTGATACTTTAACTTTATTTAAATATAGGAAATAATAAATTTATAAAGTTGTAATGATTACCTATACAATTTTCAATCTGATATAATATGTACATTTATATGCCCCCTGTTTTTTTTTTTTTAATTGGCTAAAGAATCCCTAGAGTTCCAAGTGTTTTTAAAACATTTTCTCCTAAACTTTCCTATGTTGTCCATAAAAGTAAATAATTATTTTAAAACTGAGAGAGAGAGAGAGAGAGATATGCTTGTAAGTCTTTAATGGAAGTAAGTAAATGAATGGTAAAAATAAATAAATATTGTATATAGTATTAAATATGTATATTTTAATATATATTAAGGTAATGTCATATAATATAAATATAAAAATTAAGATATAATTGTCGATGTATAGATATTTTTGTTTTCATTATTTTTACTTTTAAATAAGAATCTGACAGAATGGATGAATAGAGAGATCATTTTTAGGGACTTGTTACATACATTTAAGGATTTAGAACATTTTTTGACCAGTTGGAAAGAAAGAATTTTTATCCTGTTTTCATTTTTTACTTCTCTTATTTTAATTTTGGTTTTATTTGGTTTAGTTTAGATATGTCAAAGATGTGGTTAAATCTTGCATGAAAAATTATTGAGTAAATATGTAAACGTTTCTCCGCGAATGTTGGTGCTAAGAGGAATTTTAAACTAAATATATTATGAGGAAATGACCTTATAAAAAGGATTTTTATATAAGTAATTCAGATATTAGCTTTAATCAGTGAAGTATTGCTGACTCGTTGCAATTCACTGGTCATTTATAAAAGCGTATAGTCGATGTGGCCAAAATCTAGTTAGCGAGCAAGCCAATGATTTGTAGATTTTCTTAAGTTTTCAATAGAATATTTAGTTTGTTTGTAAATTTAGATTTTTTTAATGGTCCTTAAAAAAAAAAAACTTTCTCTAACATCAAAAAATTAATTAAAAAAACTAGACGATCTTTTGCGTAATAAGGTTGTGCTGAACTTTCTGCCTTTATTCGGATGTAAAATAAAAAAACTAAATTTGATAAGAAATTTTTTTAGTTGTTGCCTGAATGAATCTTAAATCATCACAACAATCGAAAAACAAATTCATAAATTAAATAGCTTTTAAAGAGGAAGTTTTGTTACTTTTTCCTTCAATTTATTAATCGACAGAAATAATTTAATTTTTCATTTCCTCTTTAAAAAAATATTTTTTGCTTATATAAATAACAAATATAAAGCAATTCTACTAATGTTAGTTATGTATATAGACCTTATATAATTTGTAAAAAAAATATTATGAGGTCAACAACATTGTTTTTTTTTTAAATTGATTTAGAAACTTGAGCTATGTAAATAAATATGTAAGCCAATATTAAAGAAGAATGGAGAGGTCACATATATTTTATTTCAATCTTAACTGAAAATATACTATGTGTACTAAAACTTCTTAAAGAAATAACGAAGAGAAGGAGTAAACAAATGTACGAATAAAAAAATGATAGTGTTTATCATAAAATAGAAAAATGCATCTTACATAATATCTTTGAGCAAAATAATAATAATAATCGCTGGTTTTTAGTCGCCTCTGTAATAATAAAATTATTTATAAATACAATGAATCATGATTGAACTGTATATCCATATTTCGTAATTAATTTCCATTAAATATCCTACCGATTGTGTTACTTCCAAAATTAGGATAGCAGTATAATAAGGGTTGCATTATGCCAGCATAAGTGTATAAGGCCGAGTTTACGATGCATAACGTGATAGTAAATGGAAACAGTGTTATTCACAAACTGTAAATAAAAGTGAAGTATAAGTTATATCTTCCTATTAACAGCAGAATTTCTGCAAGCATGAATTTATGAAGACTGAAAGGTAAGTTGTAAGAAACTATTTTTTTAAATTAAAGGTGAGTGATGCTTTTATCTATATATATAAATATATATATAGAGATAAAAGCTTTATTACAAATATACATATATACAATAAAATATAAAGTGCCAATGTACAAGGTGAATGAATAAGTGCATTATTGATTCAGGTTATTATTTTTTCTGTTATTATAGAATTTTTATAATTTTTCTAATATAAAATGAGTACAATAATTAACAGTAGGACACTGTGATTTGGAGTTAAGGAAATTTGTAAAAGTAGATTCCATCTCATTCATTACAAGATTATCGACTGAACTAAAATATTTTTAAATTACCCTTTGAATGCATAAACAAATCTCAGATCGTATGCTATATAAATCTCCAGTGCAACTATATAAATAAGAAAATACTCTGATTAGCATAATAGGTACAATCTATGTTAACAGTATTGTTAATAATTTTAAGTGCTAAACTATAAATGAGACTATCCAGCAATTTATAACATAATGATGAACAAAATTATTGAAATTTTACTATCAAGGTACAATTGCGCTTGCAACAACTCAGCATGACAAAAACTTAACGCCAATGAAAACTAAATAAATAAAACTGGTGCAGTATGGAACTCCAAAAATTAGAAATACCAATTATATACCAACTATCATAATTTCCTTACCTCTAAATATTCTTCATTTTCTCCTGAAAATGAAAATATTCTGAATTATTTTGTAATGAAAAATGAACAAAGGAAATTTCAATAATTTAATAGGCAAAGGATTATTTTTTAATAACATAAACAAAAGTAAGAAATATAATACATATTTACTTCCTCAGTCAGTTACTGAATAAAAAATAATACAGTTATGAGTTTATAACTTTAACCAAGAATATGAAATAAATTTTTTAAGAGAATTTACCTGTCAGATTTAAACAAGGCAAAATTGCTTGCTATTTACAATGCCACAGTTTCAAAGGATCTAACATTTTCAAAAAGCATGTATAGTAGGGTATGTAATGAGTTCAATATAGGGTTTAGATCCCCTGCTGCTGATGTATGTTGCACTTGCTATGAAATAGATTTTAAAATTAAATCAGAGAAGGCTAAACTTAATAAAGAACAATCAGTTATCACCAAACTTATGCTAGAAAAAAGAATCCACAAAATAAGAGCTAAGTGCTTTCATGAACTCATGAGGGAGAATAAAGATGATGAAGTAACTTTCTGCTTCGACCTACAACAGGTACAACCTCTCCCCAAAACCCCCACCCAGGAGGCGTTTTATAAAAAACAGCTTAGCTTTTATTGCATTTGTGCTGTTGGGTCACATGCAAGAGATCCAGTATTTTATACTTGGACCGAGGAATTAATTAGCTGGTCGAGGAGCGATTGAGGATCCTCAGCCCTTTTGAATTTTCTGATCTCAAAGGCAAATGGTTTGCCTGAAAATGTCCACAAAATAAGACTGTTTTGTGATGGGTGCCCAGGGCAAAACAAAAATAACTCCTTGATCCACACTTTGATGTACTTTTTGGGCACTAGCAGTCACAACATCAAAGAGATTGTCGTTACATTTCCTGTCAGAGGGCACAGTTTTATGCCCGCCGACAGAGTTTTCGGCAGGGTAGAGACGTTATTGAGAAAGCAAGGAAGAGTACTACAGTGTGTACCAGTCTGTTGGAGAAGTGAGAAAACTGGGGGATGACTGGTCCTTGGTAGACACAAAAAGTTTATCTACACGATTCAGGAACATCCACCTCATTTCTGACAAAAAAAAAATTTTCTTGAGGAAAGGAAAGACGGTGGTGAAAAGAACTGGTCATGAAGTGCCCACTGTTAAAGTGAAAGCAACCAATCACTTCAGATTTCAAAGTGACACCGAACAGTTTGAGAAGAGTGTGACTGTCTAGAACCAGACGTCAGCCTGCACATCTGAAAGTATTACTAAGCCTACTTTCTACAATCATTATTTCACATAATATATGTAATAAATATTTTTTGGAAATTAAATAAAAGTAGCATTATTATACATAATTGTTTACTGCATTTTTTGCTTAAGCCAAGCAAAAGCAAACATGTCCGTTGTGATCAGTCAAAACAGAACATGTCCATATTTAATTTGCTTATAAAAGCTGCAGTATTTATAAAGTATTTGAATTGTACCACATTTTTGTTTTAAGAAGTTCATAGAAATCATAACATATATATTACATCATTATAGTATTGCAATAATACTGTAATATCAGTTTTTTCCAAATTCTCGAAAGTTGCATTTGGGTGACATGTTTGCTTTTGCTTGGAACCTCCTCATTTATCATAAACGTGAAAACTTCTGACTTCCTTTCATAGTTCAAGATAAAGAAGTTACTGACGCCATAAAAAAAAAAAAAAAAAAAAAGATTAAAGAGATGGTACAAGTTTAGAAATCTATTACACTATTGAAAAATAGGTAAACTTGACATTTATTTAATACATCATAATATTAAAACTAAAAGATATTGTATTTTTTTTCTTAGATTTCTGTCTGTAGACAGAGAATGACAGGAATGAAAAAACAGTTTATTTGTAGAATCTCCATTTTCAAACTCGCTATGCCAAGACTGAAAGAAAAGTAAGAAAATACAATTATCGGGAAAATATAAAGAAAAAAAAATTTATCTCCAACAGCGGGACAACCAAAGTGAATGTAGTTTTATTTTATTTGCATATGAGATGTACGCCAATTTTTAACAACTTTTTGTTATGGAAAAATCTAATTATACAACAACTGATGATTTGCTTTTTTTTATCCAGTTTCAGTTTTTTGCATACCTATTATACATGCTGCATTTTTATAAATTTTATTCTTTATTGTATATATTGTATGTCTGATTTTAATGTATGAAATTAAATATGATTCAGCAAAATAGAATTCAGCAGAAGGGGTGAATTGAAAAAACTTGTGAAAAACTTGTTTTGAAAATTCTAAGAATTGAATCAAATTCTAAGAATTAGAATAAGAAAAAACAATTCTTTTATGAAGCCGAAGAAGCATTGATAATTCCAAAGAAAATTTAAAGTTAATTTTTACTTCGCAGTTTTGGATATAGCTATCAATTGCAAAACTACGTAATAAACATTATAGTTGTCTATTTACATATTATATCAACGTCAAAATGTATCTTTGTCGCCAAAATTTAGATTTCGATTGATTGTTGCGTAGAATTGGAAACAAATTTTATAGGTGGTGGAAATAATTGTGCAAATTATTTAAAAAATATTTGTGCACTGAACTGACGCAGTGAATTGAAAATTTGATCAATTCTTTAATTGGGGATTTCAATTTTGCACGAAATAGCAAATAGTATGGTACAGTCAAACGATATTGTTGAATTCTATCTCTCTAAAAAAAAAAACCTAGCAAAGTAAATATTTAACTAAAAGAAATTATTCGTTAATGCTTGCTTCCTTGTGTTTAAATTGTATATATATGTATATTGTACATGAATTTTTTAAATACAAATTTTTAGCATATTTTTATTTTGTTTTCCTATTCGGGGGGCGCCAAAAATTCTTGGGCTGGCCCTGGTCTTAAGGGCCCGCTTATGTTTTTAAATTTTACATAGAGATAATTTCAAAGATCGCTAGAGTTTTCCACTTACAGGAAAATAATAAAATCAATCAAAATCCATCCAAATATGTTAAATATCAGGATTTGTATCAGGAGGTAAGTAAGCTGTAAGAGCTTCTTTTTAATTGGCAAGTCAACACCTATAGCCATTGACGCCTTTTCACTGCATTGCTAGCCTTCGGATAGTGTTCTTTCGATACATAGAACCCCGCCACATGATCAGTGAGCTATAGAGGCCCCTAGCAAGAGAAAAACTAAGGGCAGCAACTAATGGACCTGGCCTCGATCTCGAGAACTCCGCGTGCGTGATCCAGCGCGCTACTAATGAGCTAATCCCTTCTCTTTAGTAGTTACATTTTGTTTACATATTTATTCTCAAAAAAATTGCCTATAGACATCTCTATTAACAAAAGTTTCAAATCCAATAAATTCAATTATTGGAATATAGTATAATGTGTAGAGATTAGTTGTTGTTTACATGTTTAAAAAAAAAATGGCCAACCGAGTTTCTCCACCAACAAAAAACCGCGCATATTCAAATCCATCCCTTATTGTATGTTAAATATTAGGATTTATATCAGGACTTAAGTAAGCTATAGGAGCACGGTTTTGTGTGCATATGGGTTTTCAACAATTACCCTAGAAATTGTTCATCTAAACTTAATCAAAATTATAATTAAATCAGGATCTAAGTAAGCCGAAGGTCGTTGGTTTTATTTGTGTATTTACGAAAATTGCCTCCAGAGTTATCTACTGAGAAACTAAGAAATTACTGCATTTTAACTTTTTCTACCTGAAATCTGTATCTATTTAGGAGGAATAAAGCCTTTGAATATCAAACTTTTAAAGTATAGTAACAATTGAATAAAAACATCAATAAAATCAATTTTTTCAAAAAAAAAAAATTGAATATAAATAAAAGCATTCAATGCAATTATAGTTGCAGTTAACCGATTCTAACCCAAGTCTTGCGATACCTGAATGGAATATAAAACCTGAGAACATTTTATACTATTTTTTCTTTTATCAAAAGGAGTTTTAGTTAAGATGTTATCGATTTCGATTTGTTATAATTTATACTGTTCAAGACTAGACCTCTTCTATTCTGTTATCACAGGAGAGTAGACCTCGTATGTATAATTAATTAATGACATTATTTTCCTTCACACTTATTTTCACCAATTAACTGTTGATTTTCTTTTGATAGTTTTAATTGAATTTATTTTGTATTTAATTTCTAAATCTAATAAAATCCATTATATTTTGCACCAACAGTGGTTTAATGCCTTGCATTTATTTCTTCGGTTGGTTTTATAATATCATTCTTGATTAAACCAACCGAGTGACTACTATACTTTTAAATTATTACCAAAAAGCAAAAGGCAAAATAGGTTTTTCTAAAATTGTAGAACTTGCAGTCGAAATAGAATTCAGCCTTGAAATTCTAGAATTCAACCAACGAATCTCAGAACAAAATAAAAATCAATATTTTTGGATTCACCAGTTAAGAGCAAAGTTAATAATTATTTCGGATAAAAAGGAAAATAAAGTTAATAAAAAACAGGATAAATAATAATATAATTACTATTGTATTTTTTTCATTCTTTCTGAAATGTCTCTTATATTTTAAGGATATCACAGAATCCAATATTTTAGATTAAATCTAAAAATAATTTCTGATAAACAAAATTTGTCTACTAAATATAAGGAAGGTTGAAACATAAAAGTATTATACAAATAAAGATAAAGAAAACATACAATGATGATATTGTCAAAATGTTACCTTCTTTGGAAAATTAAATTTATATATATTTAATGAGCTATATATAATATCTTCTATATATAATACCTATAATTTAAGATATATATATATCTTTGGTTAACTTCACCTTTCATAATATACAAAATAGAAACATTGCAGGATTTAAAACAATGTACAATTTGTTCATGATGGCACTTACTTTTTTTTTGGAATTATTAAGTTTTTATAATAATCAGTATGACAAAACTTCATGTTCTGTTTTTATTGTAAATATAATTAATGGAAATGAAATAAATGAAAAAAAGAATTCTGGCTTTCTATTTCTTTGAAAATGGAACTTCAAATAAAAAATTTGATGGATTCACTAATTACAGTTAACAATTAAAGACTAGAAATGGTAGCAGAGTAGAAGAAACAATGGTGTTAATTAACCATTTTATTTTTTTTAAATATTAGAAACTTTTCTGAAGCCTAAAAAAATATATTTTCACTCCAATATATATTAATCTTCTCTTTGAATAACATTTCTCATGCAATATTTATTGTTCATATAAATAAATTCAGGCCCTAAAACTAAAAAAATAGAGAAATTTATGCTTTAATGAAGGACCAATGGATCATTAAATATGAAATGAAAGGGGATTAAAAGAGAAATTTGTATAGTTTTCTTTTTACAAATATTATCTTATCATTATGAGAGAGCTCATACCATTTTATCGGATCAGGGGCTAAAATAAAGCTAAATCCGAACTTTTAAAAATATTGTTGAACAAACCCAGAAAAAATAAAGGATTTGTTTATTTAATGGGATCTTTAAAATCCTGAAACATGCGATTGGGAATTATTTAAACAAAATGAAATTAAGTCTTATGCCCAGGTGTTTAATCCATTCTCTCGTTCCGAAAAACGTCGAACCAATTTAAGTATAATGAAATACTAAATATACTAAGTACATTATTTAAGTTCTAAAAATATGAATAGTTACATAGGAAAACCCAATCATTATGGTAACATCGTGAGCGCATTTTTGACTAATTTAGATACAATGTAACTAATCAAGTAAATAAAAAGAAAATCTATTATGAGGAAGCTGCAATATTCTCTGGTTAAAATTTTATAAAATACCGTACTTTTTAACTGTTTTGTTTTTTATGTATTACAAATAGGTACGATAAGCTCGAAGAAACTATCATCTAACAAAATTATTAAACATAAACTTATGTCTTAAAGATAAAATTGGAACCTGCTTATCAAAATACTCCATATAATTCTGTTATACAATGTTTTTTTGTTTAAACATTTTTTGGTAAAAAAGTGCAAGCAAGTCAGAAGATATCGAAATAGTTATTTTCATATGTTTGATATTATAAATTAGTTAAGCCATTACAAGTCTTGCCCATAATCAATGTGACAATTGTTTGTAACTATAAGTTTTTAAAAAACATTTCCAACTTTTTTTTAATATTTAAAATTGGCAAGATAGAGATAGAGTTATCGAGCAAAGAAACTGACAAAGTTATATCATCAATTTTTCATATTTTTATAAAGTTATTTTTATAAGTATTAAGTTAGATAAATAGAAAAGTATTTGATAAAATAAAAGGAACTTCTAACAGTCGAATTTATATAATTATTAATTTTCTTTTTTTTTTAATAAAAAAATGCTTTTATCATAAAAATCCTTAATAAAAGAATAATTACCTTTTGTCCATGTTTAATAATTTTCTATTTTTGGACGAATTCACTTTTTTCAATAACAAACAACTCTAACAGATGAAAGTGAGCTCGATTTAAAATAAATACAAAATAATAATAACAATAACAATAAACATTAAAAAATTAGGGCATATGGAAAATCCCAACAGAAAATAGTATGTAGAAGATGCAGAAACCTTGTGGCGATTTCTAAAAGTTCTGTTTACATATTTACTTGTAATTACAAGTATTTACTTGTAGCCAAAACATTTCATTTTGTTTTGAGATCTTTCTCTCCTTCGCTAATAGAATTATCTTCATGTTTCTTGTTTGTCCTTCGTCTTACCTCTTCAAAACTTTCTTTAAAAACCTTATCAAAACCTAAACAAATATGATATAATATTTATACATTATTCTACTACTTTTTCTTGTAAATAAATAAACAAACACAAAAACTGGCATAAATTTAAATTATCAAATTTTTAACTAATAAATTGTATTAAATCTGAATCCTGACAATGAATTTAAATGTTCTTAAGATTGACAAAAATATGGTTAGTTACATCACCCACTGCTATAGCACTTTAGAGCAAAGTTTATCACCCAACCTCCACTAAAATTATTTCACATTTTTATTTTTTTTATTAATCTCTATTTACAGATTGTGCTCAAATGTTAAATCCCCCTTGTTGAAAACCAAAAGAATATCAAATTCGAACTTCTAACGTTTTATTTAATTTTTAAGGATTTCATTATTCTCTGATAATTCGTTTTACTTCATTAAACATCAATAAGAAAACCACAAGAATGGTCCAGGCCTGCCAGATTGAAGAACATATTACATGATTACGATTCCAAGTTGTTTAGTAATCTACTTGATCTCAAACAACCTACTAGCTTTACATTTTAAGGTTTTACAGTTATGCATCAATGTCATTAATAATATGAATAAATTCTATGCACGAGTTAACAATATTATTCTCAATACAGAAAATATTAAAAAACAACAAACTTTTTTTTATACCTTTATCAATTTCCATGAAGTCCTGATCTGATTTCATAATTTCTTTCACAGGAGAATTGTCAATGTTACTGGAATGATCACTCTGTAAGCAGTTATTATACCAACTCTTTTAACTCTACATGCTCAAACACTTAATTATTGATAACAATCATTACAATAAAAAAACAAGATTAAATACGTTACAAGAGATATACTTTTTTTTAAATGAAAAAAAAAACAACAAAAAACTTTACATAATAAAA
Source organism: Triatoma infestans (assembly GCA_011037195.1). Taxonomy (NCBI): domain Eukaryota; kingdom Metazoa; phylum Arthropoda; class Insecta; order Hemiptera; family Reduviidae; genus Triatoma; species Triatoma infestans. The sequence continues at coordinate 42,886 of JAAEAF010014592.1, read as the reverse complement.
TAAACGAGTACTGAGAGAAAGTGTTTCTACAAAAAGTAGTTTCCATTCTAGGCTCACACTTCAAAATTCATTTAAATTTAAAAACAATTTCAGCGAGACGTAATCAATCATACATGCTCTAATTTAAAGTGAACAAGCATATTTCAACTGCAGATTAAGTATATATATATACTCATATGTTAGTTAAATAAGATTACATAATTTTCACGCTTTAAAATGAGGATATAATATATAATTGCATACTTTCTATATAACAAACATTTTAAAAACTAATACTGTAAAGAACTAACCTGTACATATTTATGCCAAGCATAACATCCATATACACATAAAACTGAGAGTAAACTTTGTATAAATAACCAAGCTATAATATTAGTTGCCTGAGTGTGAGAAAATAATTCTTTGCCATTTTTTATGCATAGTAAAGCCTCAGAAGCCATTATCGCACCATACACCCAACACTGTGTACCAACTCGCTTACATTGTGTATCCGTGACATACATGTAATACTGCCTAGAAATAAAATTATATATGAAAAATAGTTAAAATAAACAAGAATAAGTTTCAATAAAAAAAAGAAAAATTAAAAAATAGTGTGACAGTATAGAATACTCTGTTTCTTACCTGACAGACGGCGCTATAATAATACCAACAAAAACTAATCTCCATACGACTAAAGGATGTGTAGGCGGCATCTCAAATATATGTTTCAAGAAAAATGTATTAAGTTCACAAAGTTGCCAAAACATTACTAACTGACATATGGCAAAAAATCTCATATATGTACAATTTGGATCCAACCATCGAACGTGAGTCCAACTGGATGGTGTGAATTGCAATACAGCTCGTTTTATTTTCCCAGTGGTTGTTTCGATTTCTCTGATTAAAAAAAAAGAATAAGAGGTTATTTTTTATAATTTATTTTTTTCTTTAAAGAAAAACATTTTCAGTAAAAAACCAAGATGGCCACTTATTTACCTATTGTGTAAGGTTTCATTTAAGCGACGCGGTACGATATTTTGGGAAGATACAATTAGCTATTTTGTTTTCCCTAACAGTAAGAATTCGCTTAACTTTAATAAAGTTATGTTTAACTGCGCTATATTCAAATGGCCCAACCTTAACTGGAATTCACTTGTTCTCAATGCAAAAACGTTTTTTTAAGTGTGCGGATATTATAAATTGTCGGATGAATCGCGTAGCGCATCACTTAACTGAAACCCTTTCAATGCTTAATCATCTAAATTCCCTTAACTTTTAAATATCATTAAAAAAAAAATTCAAGATTAGTCAAAATATAAGAAAACATACTTAATCCCAACCCAATTATAGTCTCTCATCTCAAGTCTTTTACAAATTGTCAATCCAACCCAAATACCCAAGCCATTACAAATTAATACATCTAGAATGAGTGCGTCCCACCAACATTCTGTGAAGTTTGGCAGCAGATGAGCAAACATTATCTGTAGAAATTTTAATAATTAATAAAGCTACCTGAAATTATTTCTTGAAATAATCATAAAAAAAAAATTGGACTGTACATAATAAATCTTCAAACATTTTTGTGCAATTATCGATTTTTTATTAATTACCAAATAACCGACTATTAATATATCTACATTAAAAGACGGGCCACATCAATGAATTAATGGATTTTTGTTATTTAAAGCTTGTAAATGCATAAATAAAGTAAAAAAAATTAATAACATTCAAGACTTATCAGGAACATATAAAGCAAAAAATAAATTATAAATGGTAAACTAATACTAGTATATTTACCTCTGTTATTTCCCACATTATTGAAACGGCCCAACATATACCATAGTGCCTAATAAGAACTGCTTTAAATGCCCATCCAAGAAAATGGGCTAAAGCGAAGGCATCTAGATGATCCCATATTTTTTCAACGGTTACTATAGAACAGTTTACACCATATTCCTAAAAATTATATATTTCTTTAGTAAAATGTTGGAAAACAAAGAACTCGAAAAGAATATGAAATCATTCCAGTTTCTTACCCAAATATTAGAATCTTACATAAACAAGATTAAGAGCGAAAATGCAATAATTTAAATCTTACCTTGTCCATGTCGATATGAAAGTGTTCCAGTTTCGGATCCAGCCAAACCAATATATATTTGACAGTTTTGTACTTTTGAAAAAGTAAAAAAAGTAAGCAGAGCAAATATAGTACACTGAGTCCAAAGACAATCCTCCAAACTGCAGGATGAGGTCGGGTAAACGGTCCATTTGGAAAAGCTAATATTGAGACGATCATAAAAAAGAACACAATGCAACATATACCCGCCCATATATTCTGATCCACATTATCTTCATTCCTGCAAATTGTAAAAATTAAAAAAAGCTCAACTTCCCACGACCTTGTAAGAAAAAGTAAGCTTTTAAGGGGATTTCCTGCTTCAACAATCTTCATCCCTAAGAGAATAATACATATGGAAAAAAATTAGAATGCGTTTTTTAGTTTTTTATTTTTTCCAATGCTGCATTTTATTTCTGAAATATTATTCTAATGCAAACAAATGAAATATCTGTCAAATTCATATCACACTAATTCTAAAACTAGAACCTAGAAACTAGTTTATTTTATGCAATCGTTCTCTAAACAGTTTCTGGAATATCACTTACCTAAGAAATGAAAAACATTTATTTTTATTCCTTCCTTCCAAAGTATTCTCATCTAATCGACGGCAATTATTATTTTAATATATTAAATTTATTGAAATTATACAAGTCCACCAAGTACTCCAACCTCTTTTTTTTCTCCTCGCCTAAGTTTTGACAGCATAGTCACTCGATCTCTGGCAACCCAATATAATATATCACTCCCGTTCAGCTCTCTTATAGCAGAGTCCATTTAAAGCTCAAGGTCTAACGGTTACTCTAATAGCTCATGGTAAATTTCTTGGAATGTATTTCTTCATGTACTGTTTGGAGGATCCCTACGCTATCCCAATATCTCAATTTTATTTTATCCATAATTGTCCGATTTAATTAACATTTTAGGAACGTCAGTTCTCTTGGTCTAGGCGAAGACATTTTTTCACAATAAATGAGTGAGTGGATGAGGTAAAGTATGACGTTTGCAAAAGCAAGGTGCCGTCATCAAGTATTTTGCAATTGTATATTCTACTTAGAAAAGTATGTGTGCTAATAAGTCGAATCTATGATCAGTGATCCGAGCGTGTATGAGTTGGAATGACGTGGGGTTACTTTTTTATTTATCCCTTGCGCTTCGTGACGGCACTGGGAGGGGTAGAAAAAGGAGGCGCGGGGGCGAAGTCCCCGTTTAACGAATATATATAACAATATAATTTTTATTTCCGTTTTTAAGAGTTATTTTGCATTTCATACTGAATGGAATTAAGGTTGCATGCACCTAATAGTATGAAATGCAAAATAATTTTTAAAAACGGAAATAAAATAACGTATTAAGCATAACATATGGTTATGGGTTACAAAAAAAAACCTGTACAATGCGCTAGGTTGTGGGGGGAGATCTATTCTCAACTTTTACCGCCAAGTTATATATTTAATTTAGTTTTTTAACTAATATCTAAGAAACACCCCAGAATACTAGCTAACGATAAGTACAAGCTCTCTTCGCAAACCTATTGCCCTTTAATCCCTCTGATATGGCTGTCTTGACGCATTTTCTAATATCATCCAAATAATAATCACTTTAGAATAAAATTTTACTTTCATTAAGCCGGTATTACCTCCCTAAATTCAGTTAGATAATTTGTTAAATTAAATTCTCATATGAAATTAAAACGAATTTATTTATATCTATTAATATATATAGATGTATATATATCTTCAGAGTTTTTATGTCAGCTACTTTTTATTTTGTTTCTCGGCGCATCAACTACCGCGATTATTAGCGTCTGCCACTTTTATTATCACTATTTATAAACATTATTAATTCTAATTTCTTTTTCACTTTATTATTGGCATTCATAGAAGTGTTAAATAAAAACTCACAAGCTGAGAAGAGATCTAAGAGAAAACAAAAACAAATCTACTTACTATATATAACTAGGGTTTTTTTTTTAATAAACCTTGAAAGTATTCCAAGTGAGTCAAGCATGCAAGGTATACAATAATATTTGGCGCGCCAAAGTACCAAACTTAATGTTTACATAAAATTTGTAAATGTGTATAGGAATAGGATATTTAAACAATAATATGCAATAAATTGCAGGGTACACAGCTCTTAAAAATTAAACAAAAAAAGAAATTATAATGGCATGATTAATATATCTCTGGCACATAAAGAGATATATAAATATATCTCTTTATATCTCTGGTATAAAGAGGTATATAAATATTACGACAGATGAAAAATGTGGATACTTGGTCATAACTTTATACAATGATCCTGTTAAATGGAAGCAATCAATTAAATATTGAACAGTGGCATCAAGTAAAATTTCTGTTACATAATAATGCATGCAAGAAACAGAAACCACTGCCATCCACTCATTTCTTCAGGTATCTATCAATAAAGCCGAAATTATTTACCAATATATTTGCGAGAAAAACCATAAAAATGACACTCTAACATTCAGTTAGTTACATCACAAATAAATACATGAAATTATCAAAATAAAAAAAGACACTTCAATTTTATACTGCCACCTCCGCATATTAAACAATCAAAAATTTAAAATAAGTTTATAAAATAAACTAACTTAAAAAGTAAACAAAAACCTAAGAGATCATATTAAGTAAAAGCTTAATCTCTATTGAAACACAACTGAAAAAAAGTACTTACCTTATGAAAGAAAAATAAATAAGAGATGCGAAAGATATAACAAACAAAGTTATTGTATGAGGTCGATAGAATACTTTTAAAGATACATTTTCTACAGGCCTTTCATTAATTGCTAAGAATTTGTCAGGAAACGATTCTTCTTGATTCTTCATTTTAATTGTGACGGTAACTAGAAGAATACAGAAAAAATTATTTCATTTCATTTCGCTATGTTATCACAATCAATCGAGTTTAACCTCCAAAATGTTAATGAGATGATATTGGTTTTATCCCCTACACTTTCTTCACATGAAAATACCAAAATAAATAAATAAATTATAAAAAATAGAATTGGGGTGCATTACTTTTTGGTAAAAAAGTAGTGGCAGTTTTTTTTATATCAAAAAGTTTTAGAGATAAAAAAAATTGAAGGTTTATTGATGGTTGTGCTCAGGTTATAGGATCACTAGCTGTTAGGATTATTCGGGCCGACGACCAAGTACATGTTATAAGAGTTATTCATTATAATATTAGTGTTTTTTCGAAAACCATCCTAATTCTGGTGTTGAAACTTTAGTAAGTGCTTATGTTATATACGTCTTTTTGATTTGTGATGTTTTTATAACTACATAAAATTGCGTAACAATTAGCAATGAATAAAATTTTATTAAACGTTACATCTGTAATTCATCTGATAATTGTTTCGATTACTTCCAAAATCTAATTTTCCATATGCTTCTTTAATAAGCTCGATTAGGGGATTTCACTTGTTTTTGAGAAATTACCGTAGACTTTTAAAATGTTTCAATAATATTTTCTAGTTTCTAGGCAATCATGCTGGCAGCCACTGCTTGCAAGTTTTGGGCAAGATCGCCAATTTCAGTAGTGAGTCCTGTGAAAATTAATGTAATCACTCGGGGAAATTTAAAAAATGTACGACAGTGGTCATTTCAGCCGAAAAGATGTTACTCTGATAATGCTAGGTATACTAGAAGAAGACCAGTTTTTGGACAGGCTACTGCAGAGAGAGAAGCATTGTCACGTAAGTATTCAATTTAAAATAATAATTTTCATTAGAATTCTAATGACATAAACATTAAACCTTCCGCTGTTAATTCTACTTATTCATATAGTCTGTAATCATATATTTCACAGCATTCGATGTTGGAAAAGCAGCATTAGCTGGAGCATCTTTGGTTGGTGTTGGAGCACTTTGCTATTATGGTCTTGGAGCAGGGTCACAACCTGGAGCTATTGACCAGGCTGTGTAAGATGCCTGTATTACATCTTCTTGCGTTCATTAATCAGTGCAAATGTTTTGTTGAAAACTTATCTTTTGCAGAGTCTGGCCAGAATACGTAAAGCAGCGAATAAAAGATACATACAGTTATTTTGCTGGATCTCTAGTTATAACAGCCACTTCCGCGGTGATGGCGTTCCGATCTCCTATCATTATGAATTTTGTAGCTAGAAATAGTTTTTTGGTAAGCTAGTAGGCATTAATTTAACTTATGTTCCAGAGGTTTTTCTTATTTGTAACTTTTTTCATAGCTTACTCTTTCTTTTTTCTTTTTTATACAGGCTGTTGCCGCTTGCATAGCAGCAATGATTGGTACGGGCGAAGTGTGCCGTCAGATTCCCTACCAACCTGGCTTTGGACCCAAACAACTTACTTGGATGTTGCATTCCTCAGTGGTAGGGATTGTCCTTGCTCCTGTTTGCATTCTTGGAGGTCCTATTCTGGTTAGAGCAGCTTGGTAAGTATCAATCATGCTTACAATTTTGAAATACTGATAACAGTTGAGGGTTTTGTTGAAGATATTGATGAATCCTTCTTTTCTCCTTGCAGACTTTTTCATAAAATTAAAACATTAAGATGTTATAGTTTAATGTATATTCTACAGGTATACCGCAGGAGTTGTTGGTGGACTTTCGGCCATAGCTTGTTGTGCACCTAGTGATAAGTTCTTGTATATGGGTGCACCTTTGGCTATGGGTTTGGGAGTTGTTTTCGCATCTTCTTTGGGTATGTTATTCTTTGATTCTGTAATAAATACATAGGAGGAATTGCTGTAAATAAAATGTATCAATTATTTTCTAATTCACTGGCAGGTTCCATGTTCCTACCACCGACATCAATGTTGGGAGCAAGTGTTGCTGCCATTAGTATTTATGGCGGATTGATACTTTTCTCTGGTTTCCTTTTATATGATACTCAGCGTATTGTAAGAGCAGCTGAAGTATATCCACAATATCACCCACAACCATTCGATCCAGTGAACATGTAAGTAAATTGCTAAAAGTTCGGGAAGAAAATAGAAAATTAATGATATGTCGTTAAATAGAACGCCATTTTTAACAAATTTTTTTATTAAAAAAAAAAAAATATTAATTTAGTGGCCACTATATATCTCATCTATTATTTCTTGTTGTAGGTCAAGGAGAATAAAAAGCATTCAGATTCTTGCTATTTATTTCTTTAATGCTATACAGTAGCTATTACAGTTTAATATTAAACTATTTATACTAATATTTCAATTACAATACTAAAGGATTAGTTTTTCTTCTTCCATAAAGATGGAAATAACTTCTGAAACGACTGTATTAAACTATTTATAGCTGTGAAAATTGAAATCAAGATTTCCGAACAGAGGCAAGCTTTTGAATGCTTGTTAATGAACCTACCTATCTCCAAGAAATAGTACCGATATTTTATCGAAATAATGACAGCCACATTAAAACTTAAGTGGAGCTCAATTTGAATCTCAATAAAATTGTTGATGTTGAGTCCGCAGATATGGAAAGTATCAGAGATATTTTCCGTGATAACCGGTTTTTTTTTGTGGCCATCGATCGGTTTTGGGCGTTCGTCCATCAGGATGTTTTGTTAAAACAGTGCGATAACTCAGACTTGCATAGAGCAAAATCAGTTTATGTCTTGTTTTGGAAGTGCTTTGTTCAGACCTAAAGGGGGTTGTCAATACCTGAGAAGGCCACATGTTGTATTTTTCTCTTTTAAAAGGCGTTTTATTAATTGTCCCTTTTAAAAATGGAAACATCAAGGAGATATGTATCGTTACGTTATTGCAGGAAATTTATATCGATAAATAATTATCCATACTATCTTATTATTTAAAAAACAAAATTATAAAAAAATAAGATATATGCGTAATTAATTATCAGTGTAAATTTCCTCCAAAAACGTAATTGGTTTCAAATTTCCACTCGTTTGAGGTTTCCATTTTAAAAGAAACAATTAATAGAACCCTTTTGAAAGTGAAAAATACAACATGTGGCCTTAATCAGGTTTATTGGCAACCCCCTCTTAATCTAGTTATGTAGTCTGAGCAAAGCACTTTCAAAACAGTGTATAAACTGGTTGTGCATGTGCAAGTCTGTGCTATCGCACTGTTTTAACAAAACATCCTGATGATGGCGAACACCCGAAATCGGCTGGTGACCAAAAAAAGAGGTAGGCTATCACGGAAAATATCTCAGATTCTCAATAAAATTATCGGATAATTCATATGGTTTATAATAATTTTAATATACTTTATTTTCAGGTCAATCTCGATCTTTTTGGATACAATTAACATTTTCATCAGAATAGCCACTCTTTTATCTGGTGGCCAGCAAAGAAAATAAATGATTTGGTTTTAGGAACAAAAAATACACATGAATGACTAGATTTTTTTATGTTATATATACTCAGATTATGTACGTTTATGTCTGATAATTTTGTAAATGTTGACATTACCGTTCATATGAGGTTAGTTTGTCTCAACTTGTCCATTAGATTTCTAAAAAGTATACAGTTGGGGTTATGTTGAAAATAATGATCTTAAAATACCATCCATTCTAGTTCTTTGAAACTTTCATCTCCAGAGTCCTCTATCTTTGCATGAAAGGAAATTTAAGTTCTTTCAATTTGGAAGCTAAACTTTAAAAGAAATGCATTGTGGAGAAGCTGGTAGCATAAAGAAAATTGTACGCCCATTATTAATAAAGTTAACTTTACTTTATTTTTATTTTTTATAAAACAATCTCCTTCAAAAAAAAAAAAATCCTAATACATATTTCTCTTATCGGTCTTTACACCTTATATACATCAACATATATTCTTCCATAAAAATGCCATTAATTAAAATAAGTCAAGGCCGCAAATATCAATAATAATAATAATGTGTACTTTGTGTTTTTTATTTTGTCTAGTAATTATAAAGTTTTAGTTATATCTCATTTATAGCTATAATGCCATGAAAAAGGTGATTCTTTTTTTTTTTTTAAATACATTTATAATATATTCATATTTTTGAAAAACAATTGTGCAACCTCAATATAACAACCATTTAAGTGATCATCATATCGACTTTTATATTTTCTTCTCTTCTTTTTTAAGTTTACTGAAATAATTAAGTACTTAATTTTTACGTAATATTTTTTAACTTACTGCTAAAAAACAAAATAATACTGTTTAGTATTCTTGTTCATAATTTTTGTATTTTATTTTTCAATGTTAGGATCACAATATAAATTTAAAAAACTTTACTCTTTAAGTATAAAACAAAATTTATATAATAAAAATGCAACATAAATGTGCTTGATATGTATAATGCTTTTTATAAAAAAAAAAAAATATTTAACAGCCTTCAATGATTAAACTTGACACAGTGCCCAATAAAAACAAAATCACTGTTACTGTTTCCATTTATTTAAAGAAATGGTGTAATCAACCATTTAGCTTTAAACCCTTTCAAGGATTAGCCTTTTCTTCAAGGATCTTGGCGTCTCCGCGGATATCTCACCTTAACAACAAGTAACACTAACACGCCAACATGCATAATATATACTCGTAAGGCCTGCAGAGGCAGCATTTGTAATGTGCAACTACTTAAGTTAAGCATATTCACAAGTAAACTGTAGTTTACCATCTCAACCCACATACACTCATTCATAATTATATAAGCTTATCACTTTACATACAAACAGTGATATACCCAAGGGAGCCACAATACACTTTAGGTCGCACTGGATTTGACTTTATAGCCATTCTCTTTATAATTTACACTCCTACGCTTAAAACTAATTGTTTTAATATGCATTCAAGAAAGAAATGAATTATGTATATAAGTTGATATTTTTGTCGACAATGGCTTTTGTATAAAAGCTGAATTTAACAATGGAATAAAATAATCTGATGAAAATTTAATTTAATTAATTATCTAACTTTACTAATTACTTTTCTATAACCTCAATCTACACTAACAACTCACAAATAAAAAAGAACTAAATCCGAAAAAGTACATGAGAAAATAATGGATTGCAATGGCATATTCCCTGGTCACATTGCCGTGACTTATTTTAGGCGTGCCTTAACAGTACCCGATCATAAGGAACTATTCACAAGCTGTTCACATGAGGCGTAAAATGTCTAAAGATATTGGAAACTGAAGTTAAGTTGTTAAGGATGTTGAGTTTCACTTATAAGGGCTCGACCCTTAATTCATATTCTCGTTCAGCAATCATCACACACTGTCACTCTCTTTTCACGCTATCACTTTTTTTTGCAGTATAGAGCACTGCGACCAAAAGAGATCTATTATGCCATACCATTGGTTGGACTACTCACCTACAGCACTCTTTCAGATAAGGGTCTCTAAGGAACCTCAAGATCTGGGAAGGTTCTAGGGAGGATCTTCCTCTAACGCCTGGTAACTACATCCAAGCTTCCGCATCTTCTCTGGATGATAGCATCGCAGTCTTAGGACGTGTATTGCAATCTCCCCACAAAGTCTGCAAATGCTACTGTGTTTTTAGGCCCAACTTCTTCAGGTATAATGCCCTGCCAGGAAACCTGTCAGCATACGAAGCCTATTTTTACTTAAACTGATGTCCCCACTTCAGATATTTTCTGATTATAGCCACCTAGACAGGCTTGCTTCAGTGCTGGAAGGGTTTTTCAGAGCTATGCTATCTTTACGTGCTCCTCATTTCTAAGTTCTTCCCAAAAAGACTGGTCACTTGTTCCACAGAAGGGCTCATTCAGGCCCCAAAAAGGAAGATCCAAAGCCATCTGATTCATGCTGCCATACTCTTCTCTAAGTTTTACAGGTAAAGTCCTTCAGTTCTCTCATTACTTATATCATATACAAAGAGTTCAGCAAATGCATTTCTACCATTATTTCTCTATTCATCCCTCGAAAACTACTACATTCGTTTATTAATGTGTAAAATAGCTATTATAATTGCTGAAATATGACTTTAATCACATAAAATTGAAAACATTTTGCAGTATAGAAGGCACTCCAAGTCACTCAGACAGACCCGTTTTACATCAAGCACACTGTACCATTTTGAAAGTGCTAATGTTTAGTTTCCACCTAAAAAAAATCCCTTTTATAAAGCATGTTTCTTCAAAAAACAAATTGCAACTCAATTTAATTATTATATAAAATACTAAAATTTAATCACTTAAAAAGAAAAAAATAATGAAGTAGATAATTTGATACCATGCTCTGGGCACTGTGTCAGTTACAAAGCCAAAATAAATAATAAAAGTACCCATGTTTTTTAAAATCATATGAATAAAACTATTTAGTTATCACAAAATATGCTCAAATAAAAATTAAAACAATTTAAATAAGAACAGAATTTCGCCAAAATTATTCAAAATAAAAATAATAGCAAAATACAATAAAGCATACATACACTATATACATTGTGTACATAAAGAACCTTGCCCCTGTATTTACATTCGAATCATATAAAACCTATTTAATTAAACGAATAAAACTAATAAATACAATATTAAATATTTATAATATAAAATATTGCTACTTTGCTATTTTCCCTTTTCGAATTTATTTGAAAAAATAGAAAAAAAATATATTGCATAATATACAAGCAATAGAGAAAAAGCTGAAGGAACTTTCAGATAGATAATACGACTAGAAGAATTAAGGAATTACAAAAAAGGAATGTCAGTGGAAGGAAAAAGGAAGATAAGCTTAACAGAAAAAGAATAAAAGAAAAGATCTTTGGCTTAATTTTAAATCATCATAAGTGATACAAAAAAATAAAATGAAAATTGATTTTATACCGTGTCTGATGAATATTGGTAGTGGGTATTTCTTTCAAGTATATCAGGTAGAATTAAACTGTAAAAATCAGGATTATTTTTCTAGACTTGATGAACATCAACTATTGAATTTGCAAAAATGTATTATTTAAATTGTAAATGAAGCATTACAAGTGAAATGTGAAATCTTTCTAAATATTACAATTTAAAATTTTCGTTGTTTTGGTTAAATAAGAAATTAAAAAAATCGGAACGTGTTTTTATTTATTTATTATTGGCATCATTTTGCAATTACATAAGCTAATCCTCCGCTAAAACCCTAGTCAACAATCTTACGAAGAAATATGGTCCATATTTAACTCCGTTAATATTTCTTAACTAAAAATGAGGGCTTCATATAAAAAAATAAGTGCTGAGAATAGATAATGGAAACAACGTTAGTTTAACTGAGTTTATAAGGTGCTATACTATATAAACAAAGTTTATAAAGTTATAAGTTTATATTATTTAAATATTAAATTGCCTAAATAGAAATATGAATAAACAACCCAGAAGTGCCCATGCGTTAATCAGATCAATAAAAAAAAGAATTAATTTTGGGCTTTTTTAAAGAATTAATTAAAAGTGATCCCACATATCACATTACACGATGAAAATTGATTTGTAAACTAAGAATTAGCAATTAATTAATTAATTACTTTATAATGTTATTTTTTAATAAATTTACAAAAGTAGCAATTTATTATGAAAAAAAAAAAATCTTCCAAGCGTTCTAACACAATAATTTATTGCATTCAATTATTGTCATAATTACGAAAAAATAGAAATAATTGTTCATGTAATCATAAAAACTATATAAAATTTGGAAGCGCTGAAGTGAAAAGAAGCATGAAATTAATGTTATATATATTTTTTTGTTCATGACTGTACAATATCAATTGAAGGGAAGAAACATTACAAGGATAAGAAATAATTACAAGTCGATGAACACAGATAGACAATGAGTTCCATAAAGTGAGAGAACTGTTCAACCTTTGTAAACCGCGGGAAAAAAGAAAAAGATTAAACATTCAAATTACTAAATCAAATATAAGTATTTTTTAAGAGCAGAACAAAACAAAACAGTTCGTTCTACAAACAAGCAAATTTATGATTAAACTTATCGCATCGGCAGTTTTTATAGTAAATAATAAATATTGTAATTTCAAAATTGTATTTCTTTATGTATTAAAGTTTTGACGCGCTGCGTTTGCAACGGTTTCTGTGGTTAAATAACAACTTGCCTCGCGGGACTTACAAAAATGGCCGCTGCAGCCAAAATGATAAAACCAAAAGCATAAAAACAATTGATGTGTCTCCAGTAATTGTGTATGCGCGTCGCCATGTTTAATGTGAATTCAAAGGAACCAGCGATCAAATTATTTATCTATTCATCTCTCCATCGAACAGGTGAAAGTAGACGCAGACGGATAGCAAACATAATTTCTACATGCTACTCACTTTAATAAATTAAATAAAATCCAAACCAAGACCAGGATTCGAAGCCAGGACCTCAGCTTGGCGGTCCGACTTATCGTGTATTTATTTAAAATATTTATTCTATGAAAAATGATTTTTGGGAATGCTATAACATTAATCTTTCCTCAATGGTGTTTTACCTAAGTAATATTAAAGACCATTAACTTTATTGCTAAAAATCCATGTTTGAAGAAAATAGTTAACTGAAAATGCGATTTTTCTGAATGAGTTTCTCATTTTTCCGGAAACGTCAAAAGAGATTTACTTTAACTTGGAAAGGTAATTGCACTTACATAAATCTATCACATTTATTTGAAATACGTTACCGGAAAAATTTATTCTAACGGTATTCTGTAGGTCGATTTATCTAAAAATATCACAACCAATATTTCTGAGGGTTTTGGAAAATCTGTTGTTAATCTATAATAAAATCACATTTATATCTGAAATCGTATCACCGCAGCTTGCACCCTTATTTCTAATCGGCTTGATTTTCCTCAATCGTCTGGTTCATCAAGCTTGAATAGAGATGTCCACTTCCACTTTTAAATTTTTATACACTCCACCGAGTTAGTCTTTGACTGAGTCATGTAGTGCGTATCAGAAACTTAAATATTGAAAGACTCAGTAATACAAATTTCATGAACCAGATTTTGGTGATTGTGAAAAATATTAAACTGATCAGAAACAAGTAAAAAGAAGCTTGGAATGACGGACATAATTTCTATTATCCAGCACTGGTGGATCCAACTACCTATTCAATAGCACGTTCTATTTTTGGAAAAACAGTATGTAAAATGAACGGCTGTTAGCCACCGTTATACGCAATACTAACGAGAAATAAACTTTAGTTAAAATTCCATGTTTGAAGAAGATCTGTATATTAGAATAGTTATAATTATGGATGGTTCACATCCGATTTTTTAAACATCTTATTTATTCTATTTTTAGCAAGGAATCTTCATGAATTGAGAATCACAATCAATAATAGTGGAACGCATATGCCGCACAAGGGACACAATGCAAAATTTATTCCAAAATAAATGAATACATTTCAGAACATTATGTTATACCAATTTTGGAATGTTATTTCATTTCGCGGAATGTTAATTACTTGTTCTTCATTTAAAATGTTGAAGAACTGAATTAATATAAATTGGATTCTAAATATTTAGAACAATATCAAGTTGGTAAAAAGAGTTAAAATATTCTCTGCCTGAAAATAAAAATGTCTATTTTAACAGATGCACACAAAAAACCTAACTGTCCAATATGCAATACCAAAATCAAATTGGTGTTGTTAAAAATATAATTTTAAATTTTTAATAGGAAAGAATAGGTCAAAAATAGGAAAGATTTTTGAAGATTTCAGATATTTTCTCAACACTCAAACAAAAGATAATTCCGAATTTTCTTGAGTTTCAATATCCTTTAACAACTTCCGATTTTTTTTTGATAAGATGTTAGAATATCACATTAGAAAATTATATCATTAGAAAGATTAGTATATAGAATTTGCCCAACTAAACAAATTAACCAGAATGAAAAAACAGTAACGAGTCCAAAGAAAAATGTATACTTTTAGTTTTTTGAATGAGATAAAAATTAATGAATTATTTTCAAAAATAAAATTTTGTATATGTTTCCCGAAGGACATAAACATTAATTTCCTTTACTTCAATTTTCACTACTAGGCCTTCGTTAATTTATTTTTCTCTTAATAAACATAATGCACTATTATTTGAAAGTTTTTAACTAAATTAAAAACAAAAATTAACTGTTAAAATAAGGCAATAATTGTGATAAATGTTAAAATGAACACAGAAAGTAAGAATTGTATAAACTACTTAAAAATCAGTCTTCATTTTCTTTTCTTCTTCAAGTGTTATTACAAAGCATCCGATATAAATAAAAATACAAAAAAAATCTGTTATATCTACTTAAGGAAATCTGGGATTGGAATCACAATAACATCATGCAGTGGTGTTTTGCCCTTATCAATGAGAAGACGAAGAAAGAGGTTCTTGACAGGATTTTGAAATAACGACGTCTTCATTATAATAAATGATAAAAAAAAGGAAGAAGTGTTATTGGTTAAATTTCATATTAAAAGAAAATTACTTTTTTTTCTTATAAGATTTCACTTCGACGTTTTAAAATTGAAATATTCCTAGTGCTTCATTTTTCGCAAACTTAACTTCTATACTAATAATAACGTAGCCGAAACTAATTATCTCGCACAATCTAAAGTGGTAAAGGTCAAACTTTTAAATGATGATTATAAGCCGGATTATTGTTATATTTTTTAAGATATGATTCGTACATATTGCGTGCTTGATTTAGTACTTTAGTAACATCATGTTTACGAACCATCTTGTCAAAATGGATGGCCATTTCATTGTAGTCCATACGTTGTGACATAATCGGTTCACGATGTTGTGTAAGTACAGTAATACAGAGGAACATTAGAAACGGATTACCACCGCCAAATTCTTCTGGAGAAGGAAGTGTGATGCCCGACCCTGGCGTTCCAGTTTGCTGTTGTTTATTAGGTTCATTTACAATAGTGGTACCTCCATCCGTGCTACTTCCATCACTGCTGTTTTCACCATTGGGTGTAACTGTACGAAGTTCTTCTAAGGTTACTCTCCTACGTTCTAGAAGGCTGTTCTCGTTCGTTTTATTACCTGAATTGTGAGAATTCTGTTTTGTTGGCGTCCTCTCCATTTGAATAACCTGTGCAAGTAATGTTTCAATCGCTTTCTATTTCCACAATATTGAACGACACTTTTTCTTAAGAAAAAAAGAATTAGTCCAGTGGGTTCAAAACACAAGATCTCAGACATAATAAGCCTTGGCCTACTTTTTTTTTTTGTTTTTTTTGGACGTTTGCCCGTCTTCAAATACATTAGATAGAAACGTGTGACCATCAGTTCTATGTTGGATAGAAGGAAAAGGAAGCAGTCAACAAAAAAAATATATGAAAATGGGCAAACTCCGAAGCCGGTGATAAATTTGATTAATGATGTTTTTAAAATCGTTAATTTTTTATTTTGTTACAGCCGTTTGTAATTTATATGTTTATGTTATCAATGTTATTTTTTATTTATTTATTTCTTGTGACTCTGAACATGTTTTTATTCTAACTAATCACATTGACATCTCAGGTGGTAATGAATAATATAAATTAAATGAAAGAGAAGAAGGTAAAATTTGAACTTTTTCCTTTTTAATAAAATAATTATTACTCAAAATGATAAATAGTTAACAATTTTACCTTTATTGGTGTAATTGATTTTATAACGCCTCCTTCTGTTTCAAACACTTCCCCAGTAAGTGAATCTTCAGGAGTTGTTGCCGCTTCTCCTGTTCCTAATGGATTTTCCCATACGAATACTTCATTGTCAGTAACTTTAGCATCTCCACCTTCATTGGCTACATTATCTGCATCACCAAATACATGACGCTCTAAATTTTCTAGATCCAGTTTTAATTCTCTGCAAATTAATTAAACAATAATTATTAAAAAAAAAATTAATTAAATATTATGTAACGTTAGAATGCGCGCTATATGCAGCTACGTAGAGAAAACTAGGTTAATAAAGTTTTCATAATAATTCGAGTCATATTCCTCATGGAGATGGAGAAAATCAATCGGATTTTTTTTTAACAAACTCCCTTCCGTATGACGGAAATGTCTTACCTAGTAACCGATGTAGTTATTGGAAAATAGTTGCTAGCATCATCAGGAGATGCACCGTCTTGTTCTCCGGCGTTTGTATTCGAACAACTGTTTGCGCTCCTGTTTTTTTCTTTTAACGAAAGAAACTCATTAAGATTGCGAACAATGCGTGTAGCTTTACTATTTGGAGAGTTACCTCCTCCACCTCCACTAGGATTACTATCCGACGACTGTTGTGTCTGTAAAGCCGCTTTTAATGAGGAATCATCCAAACTTGTAAATGGGCGTCCAGACTTTATCAACGGCTTTCGTCCTGTTTCATCCAAACTGCTTGAATAATGATTTACATTCCTTCGAAGCGCACATATCTGAAATAAGATTGAGATGAGGATTATCAATATTTATACCTGCAATTTAATAGTCTCATGTAAGAAAGCGGTCTTAAAAACATAGATCAGAACTGCCTACGAAGATAAGCTTATCATCAGAGCACCTTCAGAACAACATATTAACCTATTTCAATTGGATGCCGCCGTATTTGCAGCATCATAATATCAGGTTTAATCTGCCTTGTGATGAAGAATATAGATATCACTTCTGAAGTAATAAACTTCGGTGTACTTCTGGTATTTAGATGTGGTATCAACGACACCATAGTTATTATAGTCACTTTCACTCTCTATATAATACTCCACAGCATTCATATTGACAGATGGTCCCCAAAATAAATCACCTAAAAACGCTCCACAGTCGCATACTATCAAAGCCTACATGATAATATAAAACTCCCCATTCTGGATATGAAAACTAGTGGAATAAAACGAATAATAGTTAGGAAAGTTCAAAATCAATGTCTATGCAAAAGCGACAAAAATCTTTCTGTATTAACTGCTACCTACAATTATTAAAAAGAGGCAGTAACCCTGACACTTATCATTATTTAAAATAATACCTCATACCCTGGCTCTTATTATTTTTAAAAAAACATGTTATAACACTTATAACATGAGGATAATTTGTTCTTCCCAAAACAGTATCAAAAGGAATTTAACAGTGATTATCACAGAAATTACTCTTTAAGTTACCATTACATACTGGATTCAATAATCAATTCTTAAAGCCAAAGGCATTGAAAAATGCCCATGTCCAATGATTTCAAATAAATATTAAAGATTACCTTATGAAGAAATTTAGTGAGTATCGGTCAAGAAAAAACATTCAATTACGCCAACGTTTCGACAGAGTTTCCTTCTTAGTCAAGGCTTTAATCTAAAAAATAATACAATGAGGAACCACAATGCATTAATAATACTATAAAATGCACGATAATAATAACAAAAATAAACATAAAAAAGGAAACATTTTTTTTTAAATAATATCAAACTTACACATATACATATTCTTGAAGATGTGGAGAAAGAATTTTGAACATACACATTTGTTACAACGCCGAAACATAAAAAGGAAAATTAAAAGTTACTAGTGTCTTGTTTTAAATCATCTTCAGAAATGAAAGTGGGTTGAATAGGTAAGTGAAAGGGATTTGGGGAAATTTTTAGGGGTGGGGTAGGTGAAAGGGAATTTTAGGTCATGTTTTGAAAAAACCGTTATACAACTCGGGCAAATTCATAGTATCATTACGAAAATTAACAGAAAATGTATTTCTTTTGATATAAATCATTTCTAATATATTTTTTTTTTCTTGTTACTTTATTTTGCTAATATTTTCGTTTTAGAAATATCAAATTTATCATTTTTTTCCCTCCAATGTTTCGTCAGTGCAGTAATGTTGTCTTTGTCATTATTATATCTGTAGTTGTATTCATGTTGGTACATTCTATTTTTTAAGTATTGTGCAGTTTGACCAACACGTTGTGTACAATCTATCTGGTAAACGAGGTCTGATTGTAATTTGTTGGGAGTAGGGTCTTTATAGTTTGTTGTATAACTTGTTATAGTGTTAGTGCATTGGTTGGGTTAAATGATATTAGAGCATCTGGAAATTTTCGAGATTTTCTCTGACAGTTTGTTAAAGTATGGATATATAATTTTTTGTTAATTTTCGTAGTGATACCAATAATTTGTCCACGCTGTATAACGGTTTTTTCAAAACAAGACCTTCTAGAATGCTCTTTCACCTACTCCACCCCTAAAAATTTCCTCAAATCCCTTTCACTTGCCCATTCAACCCACTTTGATTTCTGTAGATGATTTAAAACAAGACACTAGTAACTTTTAATTTTCCTTTTTATGTTTCTGCGCTGTAACAAATGTGTATGTTCAATTCTTTCTCCAAATCTTCACGACTGTTTACATGTAAGTTTAATATATTGGTTAAAAAAATTTTCCTTTTTTAACAAATATAAGGAATAATACTATAAAATGCAGGATTTATTATCCTATGTTATAGTATTATTAATGCATTGTGGTTCCTCATTGTATTGCTTTTAGATTAAAGCTTTGATTAAGAAGAAACCTCTGACGAAACGTTGGCATAATTGAATGTTTTGTCTTGACCGATTCTCACCAAATTTCTTCATAACTTAATTCATCGACGGTCTACTAATTATTTTGTATTAAAGATTGACCCAATTGATACTACTGATATACCTTAGTGTAAGCATTCTCCTTAGGTCTTGGGCTTGGTACTGGTGGACTTCTCATAAATTCTTGTTCGAACAAAGCCAATTCTTTCTGAGGTGGAGCCGGTGGTAAAGAGCTCCACATTACTTCTAGCATTCTCAAGGCATCATCAAAGGCGAATTCTCGTTTCATCTCCAATAATAACCAACGGTAACAGAATAGTAAATCATCAGCCTGAAACAAATGTGATTTCTGTACAACAACTAACGAAAAAATATTATACCAAAAAATATAAAATAAATACCTGATAAGATTTAAGATAATTATAAAATTGACCATCATAATATTGCAATCCATCTGCTAAATGTTGGAATCTTTTAGTCATGGTTATGCCATCTAATAGGAAATTTGGTGCCAATCGTTTCATCAATGCACAAAAACAAATATAAGCATGAGCTTCATCGTTCATTGTGACAAGCAGTGGAGAAGCTAAATCACTCATTCCTTGACAATAACTAACCGCCGGATGATTAAGTGCATAGCTGAAAGTTGTAGGACTTTCTTTGAAAAATAAATGAAATTAGTAATTTATTGGGATTACCAACTTACTTTATATACATACGTTGTTAAAATATTAAAAAGGGAAGCAATATTTTTATTATCGTCACTTCCAGCATAAAACATATGGTGTCTATCAGTTCTGAGTACATCTTTCCGTACCATACTTGTCACATAAGCCAAATCTCCTACCAACTAGAAAGAATTGTTTAAATTATTAAATCCCATTTCATTACTTACAAAATAATAATAAATAAAAACATCTAGCATATAATACGGACATTGCCATTCTTCAGCATTTCTCTCCAACAATCTCTAAGAGCAATATATTCATTTGATTTTCTTTTCATATAATCCATTCTTTCTTTACCCGACATTCCTTCAGGGTAAACATTTAAAATATGTTTCCAAACAACTTTTCTGAAAATACATAATCAAAATAATTTTTTTTAAATAAACAAAGGGAGAATAAATGTTGGACATATTATTTGACTTCATTTAGCAATGAATTGAAAAATAAAAATCAAGGCCACAAAACAAAAATCTTCTACCTTAAACTTGGATCTATACCGCCATAGTAGATGACAGACCTCAACTGAGCACCATTAATAACTTGCCCTATAGGATCCAGAAATTGTCTGAATTCAGCATCCATTAGTGGTGGTCTGGGAGGTAAAGCACTTACAGTTGGACTACTGTTTTGTGATGGAGTGTCTTCAGTGAGATTCAAAGCCCGTTGTACCATGTTGAATGTTTTCTCAACCTATACAAAAATTTTATGTATTAGGAAAACTGATGAGAATAAAATCTTTATCAGCAGATCAATATTTGCAACATATATGTTCTTAGATATTGGGCATTAAAAAGAATTTAAAATCTGCCATAAGTTAAGAAAAATTCCTTTACCACATTTTCTTTATCCTTACAAAATTTCTTACAAATGAGTTCAGTGTTAAACTATCTTCAAACAAAATACCGGAACTTACATCAATTTAACTTTACTAATCTACATCTCTATATATCTGTTCTTGGTTAATGGATTTTATGCTGTTAATTTAAAGATTGCTCTATGATACCCGTTAATGCAATATTATAAAAAGCGATAAAAGTCCATCCATTTGATGTTTGCATCATTTTTCACTTTCATTAAAAAGAAAAGGCGAAAAGTCAGTTCGAATGAAATATTCTTTGAGCTATTATAACCAAATCAAAGAGAAATTCAGGCACTAGATCTTAGATATTTCTGATGACTATATGATGAACATCAATTTCGATAATTAATATGAATAATACGTAAAATATGGCCATTTTAATAATACAAGTAAAACGCTGGTTACGCAGAGGTGGTTGACAGGAGCCAAAGAAAAAAACTTGAAAAAAGTTATTTTTCGTTTCGGACACCATTTTGTTCACTGGCGGACCTCCTCTTGACAGTTCCTGAGAAAGGATACCAAGGTGTTCGAAACGTCGTAAAATAAACTTTGGCCCCTGGCAACCATCGTTTTACTTGAAATTTGGACAATAGCATCTTCCACGAGATCTCATTCCGTGAAACTTCAAGAAAAAAAATCATGTAAACATTATCTACTAATCATTTTTATTACCATTAATTATGTTATTAATAAATATGGCAATTACATGATTCATTATAAATCCTGGAATTCCATGTGAAGGTTTTGCTTCTATTAATGCAACTGGTTCTTCAACTTCGCAAGACTCTTCAAAAGGCCTTGCATCAACTCTGAGGCACAAATACGGTTCTGATGCACTAGACACGCAAATGAATGTTATTAATAAATAAAACACGGGAAATTACTCATATTATGATCCATATTATTATATTTCAATTCTTTAGACATAGGTGCATACTATTTTTGGAAACAAAAAAAAGAAAAATTTGAATTTATTTCCATATTTATGCTGTTTCACTTTCGAAAGAAGCACATGCACTCACCTCAAAAATGCTGCATCCAAATCCCAGTCAGATAAAAGGGGTAAATAAGTTTCCTGCCCATAGTCATCAAATACTTTGTAGCAAACAGTAAATTCTCTGAAAACCAAAAGATTACTGTTAAATACTCGATCAGAACTTAAAATAGTAGTCATAAAATTATTTGTTTCATTCTATTACTAACCCCTTGATATCAAAAGCCTTCGCCAACAAACTTAATAAGACTTCATAGGATGTTATTTGTGGATCAACACTAAACTTCCTGTACTCAGGACTTAATATTCCTTCACATTTCTGAAACAAAGAATTAGTCCGATAGAAATAGAATTAGTCTAATTAGAACAATCGACAAATTTTTCCGTCTACAAGACTCGGTGGAAAACTGCTCAAATTAATACGTACCATAACTTTGACACGAATTGCTTCGCGTTTATAACCAAAAACGGTTGCCATTATCATTAAACAAACTTAATAAAAACTGAAAATTACAGACGAAACACCATAGCCTGCATAAAATTTAACCGGGACGAATTGGAGACTTACAGATGAGCCAAACAATTTCATTGGGACACAAAACATAATAGTTTAATGTCTCACATTTAAATGTATAAGGATTTCACTTTATTCATAGCTTCACGTATTTTTACATTATTTGTTACATATTCTCCATATTATAACGATAAATATCTTTCTTGTCTCAAGAGTTGTCATTCATTTTACCAGCTGACATACAATTCTGCTTCTATGAAACAAGGTTATATTATGATAAGATTACGTCATAATAATTCTGTAACTTCATAGGTTTCAAAATCTTCCAAATTTTATTTATTTTTTTCAAAATGTTTTCAGCACTTCAGTAACCTAGAAAATAAAAATTCGTCTATATTTTCGGTTATACAAATATGAGGATTAACAATAGTTATGAATATGATTTTTTTTTCGTGATTAGTTAGATTGGACCGCAATGTTGGATAACATCTGGTATTTTATCCGTCGTAGGATGCATACTTATATTCCTGATCGGTTTCAGATTTTCCATCGTCAGATCAAATTTATTAATTTCGTGTAGAGAGTTTACATCAACGTATTGTTTCTGTTACAGTTTCTGAACCAGTCTGATGTGTAACAGAAACAATAAGTTGATGTAAACTCTCTATACGAAATTAATAAATTTGCTCTAACGATGGATGAAAATCTGAAACTGGTCAGGAAAATGAGCAGTATTTGGTTCTTATTTAGAGCCCCAAACTTTAAAAAAAAAAAAATTGTTTCGATCAGTCTTCGTATTCTGTAAATTACATTCTAAACGATCTGAGAAGATATAAAAGAGGGGTTTGGGATAATCTACATGTTGGCCGGAGGGGTAGTGAGGTAGACAGAATTTTTTTTAAAAAAATGTGATTAAAAATTTAGGTAATTTAGTTAAGATTGAACCTGTATTGTCTTGACAGGAGTCGGTTATGCTAGCCACCTACTTTCGCCACACCTTTACCTAGTAAGTAGTACAAGATACAGAAATATTTTGTACATAAATATGCTGCATTTGCACAGATTAAAGATATGATCTAAATAATATTAATTAGATTTAAATATGTTGTGGTAATTCCAAGTTTGAAAAAAATCAGTGACCGGAAGTGTGTTTTTACCGAAAACTATTTTTTAGTTTTTTGCTATTTTCTGACATGGCTCCAACGATTTTCTTTAAACTAAGTATGTAAATTACACACATGAAGAGCTACAACTTTTATTTCTAACATTTTTCCTGGTAAAGTCATTTAAAAGGGCTTTTGTGGGAAGGGGAGAGTTATGTTTGTCTCGAAAGTGCTAACTTAGTCGATTGTACGATTCTACCATCTAGAAAAAATTAATTTGAAATAAATAGATTGCAAAATTCCGAATTTCATGAAAATTAATAAACCGGAAGTGGTTTTTACTGAACTGGTTCCAGTTTTTGCGATTTTCTCACTGTAAACACAGACGAATTTCATTAAATTTGATAAACTAACTATAAACTTTGTCATTTGAAGTCATTTTGAAATTTTTTGATTTGAAACTACTTATTAACTTTCATAAATCTTTGGGATTGCTATCAAACTGAAACAATTCACAAGTGAACTGTAGTATTGCCTTTTAGTATTTATACAAACCAATTTATAGTGTTTATTTGCATCTGAATACCCTCTTTAACTAGTGTAGAATCGGTCTTTCTATAGATTCTTGAGAGAACAAGTGACTTAGACCACGAATGTAGACATGTGTAATTAAACCATGGTTTCTTTTTATGGTTCCTAATGAAAGATGAATCAGAAGAAGAGGTAGGGCAAGCAGACCGCCCTAACGCAAACGCTCGATAGCGTTTATTAATAAGCATAACCGTTCTTGCGAATCACCAAGTGCTAACGAAATATTATTAAGAATGGAATCTAGATTGCTGTTGAAAATGCTTGAGTTAGAAACCATACATCCAAAATTCCGGCTGACATCATAATTTCAGGTGAGACTTCTCATCATTCAGGAAGGTTCCAAGTTTAGGAAGTGGAGACTTTCTTCTTGAAAAATTATCTGTGGAGAGAGAATTCAACTGGACAGCCTTAATGAATATTGACAAGTCTACTCCCAGAATCTCCAATAATTTCTTGTATCCGTCCTCTTCACTACAGATTAGGCCGTTAGTAGTAGACCATTCAAATTTACAACCTCTTATAAATAAACAATCCAGGGAAGGGAATAGCAAAGTGGTTAGCGTACTAGACTCCCACGCAGAGGATCGGGTTCGAGTCCAGCTGTGCTACCCTTAGATTTTTTTCTTCTTAGAAGCCTTTACAGCTCACTGTCCCGTGATGGAGAGTGTTGTATGTACCGAGAGAACACAGTCCGGAGACCGGCAGTGCACTGAGAAGGCTCCGGGCGCCAATGACCATAGATGTAGACGCGCCTTAAATAAACAAAAAATAAAATAAAATGAAAAAATAAACAATCCCCAGACAAGAGCATTTTTTCTTTTATATTTCTGCAGATAATCTCCTTTCTGATTAACAGAAGTTTAGATCTTCTCATTCTTACATTATGAGGAAAGTCTTGTTGTATGATAAAACCAGTGTTTTTTAAATTTCTACAAGCTATCATAACAGCCAGCTTATCTGAAAACCGCAAAAATGTTACCAAAAGAGGCTAATTTAGAATAACTGAGCGGCCGAGTGGAATACATTGAAAAAGTCAGAATTAATATTTATCTTCATACTTCAAGACAGAAATCTTACCTAGTTTACCTAATTGGTCTTCAGATGTATACTTGAGACCTAAAAATGAGGTTGTTTCGCCGACTTTTGGAATCCAAAACATCCAATCTTTTTTCTCCATTCTACAATTTCATTTTTAATTTTTAATTTTCTTCTTTAAGTGCGTTATAATTTTCATGAAGGGCCTTAATATCCTCTTTAGAGGCAACTTAGGCCAATTTAGAATCAAATAGATTATTCATCACAACCATTAATTGGGAAATCGGCATTTGGCCGACTTCCTGTGAAGGAAGTGATGCAGTATTTATTTCTAATGAGAGAATGTTTTTTTTTACCTAAATCCAAAACTTCAGGAGAACTTCTTGATCTTTTTAATAGTAATTTATCAGGAGTGTTAATTTTGGTTTTTGGAGGCATAAACGAAAAATAAAGTAAATAAAGTAGCGGTAATAAAAGTAATAGTCAATAAATATCAATGACCAAAAATTAACATATTCAATGACAGAATCTATTTTTAGATTAATTAAAAATTTAATGTTCTCTAATTCACTTAATTCTGAATGCTTTAGTGTTCGTTACGACTGCTGTATTCGATGTTGTAAAATGGATGTTGAGGTTCGGTCAAAAAACAATATCTTTTTAAATTTTGACCGAGTTTCGGCAAATTATTGCCTTCTTCAGGGTAAAAATTCAAACGATAAATTTTTACTCTGATGAAGGCAATAAATTTGCCGAAACGTCTGTGAAAATTTAATAAGAGTGTTAGAAGGAAAGTAGGTCAGCGGCATTTCTGGACAGATGGAGGAACTACCCACCTAATTTTCAAATTCAGTTGAATTAAATCACCTGGTAACATGGTAGCTAATTGCAGATTTAAAAAAAATCACATGGGCAGGTTTTAAGATCATTTACACAGAGAGACGAGAGTGGTTGTGCGAGTTTGAGTTTGTTCTATTTAGACATTTCTGAACATAATAATTAAACCCAGGGTGAGTGAATGTTACTATTAGCTATACCTTAAAGTTGTTTTTAATATAATAATAATTTCTATATAATAAGTTCTTTAATAACCTATTTTGTTACATATGTATGTATATTTGGTGCATTTTTATTTGGAATTAACTATAAAATGTTTGAACTGGTTTTTATTGTGAGAGTTAGAGAATAAACTTTTTGAAAACAAATATCTGCTTTATTTTGGCTTACCCGGACCCCACCGTCTTTACTGAGTTATCGGAGCAGCCACAGGTCTTTTTTATAGACGTAACAAGAGTTTTTTGTGACCGAACCTCTCCATCCATTTCAATCTGAATATTACTTAGAAATGATGTTATGCATAATAATTATTTTAAGTAGCAGCCTTCACTGGTGCAAGAACGAGACAGCATTCGAATAGAATAGAGATAGAGATACTATTCCCCCACTACTGTTTGTGTCAGTTGCATACACAAAAGTTTACACCCACTCTCAAGACTATAATAAATAATCCTCATACCTCCATACACTTATCAGTAACTTCACAAATTTCTAGTAAAAATTAAAAAATTAAATATCAGTTTTCTTAGTAATTCCTCATGGAATATGAATAAAATTTACACAACGTTACATTAAAACATAGGGAAGGGATTAGCTCAGTGGTAGCGCACTGGACTAGCAACGCGGAGATCACAGGTTCGAATGCAACCGTGCTACCCTTAGATTTTCTCTTCCTAGGAGCCCCTACGGCTCACTGTCCGGTGATACACAGCACGTTATAACAAAAACTAATCGAAAAAACTGTATATAACCACCGAAAGAACAAAATTAAATAGAGCAACAAAAAGACGTGTGCGCACAGGCTTAGAGTTATTTAACGAATTCTGACTTTTGTGTTAATGTGATTTACGACTCTTGCTAGTTGAAGTAATGTAGAGTGGTATTGTGTGCTTGGAATAATTTTTAATTTGTCCGCTTAATTAACTAAACGTTTCAGCAATAACTTTTCAGTTATTTTAGAAAAGATACATCAGCAACCTGATGGGTTGGTAGCTGGAGTGCAAACTCGGCTTTTTGTTCGGTTTAGGAAGTAGTATAATTGTAGCTACTTTCCTAGTAGATGGGAAATATTGACAGCGAAAGCATGCATTAGTTATGTTTACTAGTGTAACTATTGCTTTCTTTGGAAGGTTTATTACCACATATTTCATGCCCGGGGTATTTATTCTTTTTTAATTTAGAAATTACTATTTTATATGTTTGTGTTGTGATGAAATTACTTGAGATGTTGTGTTTGATTGCTTGTTTAGCCCCAATTTCCGTGTCCTTGATGTATTTGCGTACTTTGGAGTTACTTTATTCTATGAAAGTTACATTTCATGTAGCCATTGCACCCTCATGTACAGAAAGGAAGCGGTTTGCCAACGTGTTTGCTTTGGCTAGCGATGTTAAGGCTGTTGTGTTACTGTCATTAAGAACAGCTATTGTGCGGTTCTATTTGTTATTAAACCATGTGGTCATTTTTGAGAGTGAATTGTCTTTCATATTAATTTTCTCTAGCTTTACGTTCTAAATGTCTTGTGTCCAAGATGCTAGTTTCTCTTTGACAAGCATTTGGAGTCTGTTGTAGTTGTATTTGTCCTCAGCTCGTCGATTCTTTTGCCACTGCTTCCTTGTGTGGTTTTCAGTTTAATGAGTCAAGTATGTCTTCTGATATGGGCTGCTGTTTCATTTGTTTTTTAAATGTTGGTGATCTAAGCTATGACTATTGTTGTTGCGAGCTTTTATATCTCACTAGTAATAAATTCTACAATGGAAAAGGGATTTGTAGTTGTAATTTCGCGTTTAATATCTGTCTGAAATACGACGTCGGCATTTTGAAGTTGCAAGTGTAAGGGGATTGCACAAGGTCTGCTTTGGAGAGTATGTGGAAGAAAACGGGAACATGGTCGGAATTAACTTTGATCATTGTTTTCATGTTTGCTACTATTTCTTGGTTATTTGTAAGTACAAAATCTAATATACTTGAAATGCACAATGTCTTTGCCAGGGCAATGGCTTGTTTTGTGTTGAATAACCCAACATATCTACCAGGGCTTCCCCGTTAGGGTTTGACCTGCGACATCCCCAGAGTGGTGTAGCGCATTAAAATCTCCCCCTAATATAGTCCTTGCCTTCAGGTTAAATAAAGGCAGTATTTGTTGTGGTGGTTGGTTCCGCAGAGCTGGAAAGCATCAGAGACATTTTCCATGGTAGCCTGCTTCATTTTGTGGTCTCGACCGGTTTCGGGCGTTCGCCCATCTTCAGGTATGCGTTTTTCAGACAGCGTGACAACACAGACTCGCACAGAGTAACTTAGTTTGAAACTAAGTTACTCTGTGCGAGTCTGTGTTGTCACACTGTCTGAAAAACGCATCCTGAAGATGGGCGAACGCCCGAAACCGGTCGATGACCACAAAATGAAGCAGGCTACCACGGAAAATGTCTCTGATAAAGGCAGTATCTTACGGGGGTCAAGTTCTCTATTTACTAGACCATAGTGGTGTTTAGCTGAGTAATTTATTTTGATTTCTGAAATTTCTAATTGTTTATTGACTGTTCTGAAATTATAATAGAACAATTCTACAAGAAAAACATGAACTAATATTACATCGAAATAGAAGTGATAATGCTTTTATTTTTACGGCTAGCCCAGAAACTGAAGCTTCTATAGCTGCCCCTATACGATCTTCATATCCTCCAACAACGCACAAAGTGGCTTCTCCTCGTTACGGAGGTCGCCCCTGGTGCCGCCGTTATCGTTCACCAGGACAATGTTCCGCCGCGCCAATGGCCATTAGGCCGCATTACCGCCATTTATCCCAGACGTGATTCCATCGGTCGTGTCGCTGATGTCCATACCGCTTCGCTCCGCCAAACTCTGTCCGATCCCTACTCAGTAAATGCTGAAGCCGAGTTTTCAGGGCGGGCGGCATGTTCGGTCGCGGCACCTTTGTCAGATTAACTTTGCTTCATATTTATTGCCCTTTTTATTACCACACTACTGTTTCCCTTGTCATTTCCAAACAATTATTTCCTGTTTATTCTTCATCGTCCGCCTCGTTCTCACGCTTCCCCGCATTTTTCCCTCTCTTTCTCTCTTGGTGGTGGGACTGTCGGCACTTTCATCTCTCGGAGTTTGCGAGTTATACATTTTCCCATACCTTTCAAACGTTCTTTATTCCTCTAAAATTACTTCACTTGTCTTCTGTATCTCTCGTGGATAACAGTGTTTGTGCCGTTCTCTTCTTCTGTCGCCCGTCTATCTAACCTCAGTTTTACCGCTTCTTCTTAGTCTGTGGAGTACTGTTGATTTCGCCTGTAAATTTTAGGCCGCCTTATTCGCGTCTATTCGCCGTAATAATTATTAACATTGGCTCTTCGATGATTACCAAGACTCATCTCTCCGCGCCATCATCTTCACAAGGCTATCTCATCTGCACGCTAGTGGACTCGCCATCACCTGCCGCTTCAACAACGGCATCATCCGCTTCTTAAGAAGCATTCCAACCCTTCTACTCTCACCTGAGTTCCTTTCTTTCGCCACACACGCACACCACACACACACACACACACACATACGCCACCTCTTCCTTCTCAGTCCGCCATTCGTCTCATCAACCCTTCTTCTACTCATCACTTACTATCATCAAAGGGTAAGTCTCGTTTTCATTTGTTTTGTATTGTTATTCATTTTGTTTGTCACCCGCTTGTCATCTCGCATTGCATGTCTGACGCGCAGACATTTTGGTCCTCCGGGCCGGATCAGTACCGGTTTTCTTGATTGTTTGTCGCCTATCATGGCCCCAAAAAAGCGTCTCCTCTCCGGGACGCCTCCTATCTCAGCAGCTGTCTTCGAACGCCAAACTCGTCTACCTAAGGCGTTTTTCCTCAGTCAGATTGATGAAATACTAGTATTACGAAAGGAAAGCGCCATCACGCCCGAGTTCGCATTTGTCCGCCAAGACCTCTTGGCAAAGGAATTCCAGTCTTTCCTCGAGGTTGTTGATTCGCTTAATCATGCGTATAAGCTTCCAGATGGCCTCTCCGAGGAGGCTTTCGAGGATAGATGACAAAAGGTTCGCCTTATTTATTTCCGCATCCAGCAAATTTTCGGCGTGGCCCGTCCTCAGGTACCAACCGCGCCTGTTTCCGCCGGCGCCGCTTCCTCGAACCCTCTTCCTTACCCGCGCCTTCCCGCCATCCCCATTTTCACCTTTTCCGGCGACATCTGCGCCTGGGGTGCATTCAGGGATTTGTTCAAATCCCTAGTTATAGACCAGCCCTTTCTGTCTGATGTGGAGCGACTCCACTATTTATTTGCATCCTTAGACCGCCCGGGACAGTTTCCTCACGCATGGGGCGTCCACTGCAAGACCTATGATAACCGCCGGCGATTTGTCGAAACACTCCTGTCCCGGTTATTGGAAACCCCTCGTGTGGTGCTCCGTTGTCCGCCGAATATATCGAGTGGCTCTTGGCCGGTCCGGTCGAGGCTGCTGAAGCCTTGCTTAAAGTTGTCGCGCCGGACCTGGTGTCCTTTCTAGTTTTTTCGTTGCTCGCCAGACATTTAAAGCCCCCAAGCAAGGAGGCCTTTGAAGAGAGGCACATTGACTGGGAATTCCCGACGGTGTCCCAGCTCAAGAGATTTCTGCTACAACGACTTCACGCCTTACAGCTCTCTCCATCGCCATCTACCGTTCGCTCTCCCGCGCCTCCTTCTCGTTCCATACCACCCCGACGGCTCTCGCCCTCAACGTCGTCTTACCTCACCGCGTCACGCCACACGCCTCCTGTCATTTCCTTTCGAGGCTCCCCCACTACCGCTTCTTCTTACCGAAAATCTCCCTCTCCTTCCGAATGTAGTTATTGCCGCCGACCTGACCATACTATCCGCCAGTGCAAGGATTTCAAAGCCATGCCAGTTACTTCGCGGCGGAACTTCGTGGTCGAAAATCGTATCTGCCGGAACTGCTTGTCCGGCGGCCATCTTTACTATTGCTATCGCTCCGAGCATTCGTGCCACATGTGCCACCGTCGCCACCATACCATCCTGCATCTTCCGTCTCAGAGTACGCAGCCTCTGAACTCATCTTCGCCACAGTTATCCACCAGCCGTCGGTCATCGCCTCCCCCTTCGCCGCCTCTTTCTCACCCGGAACCTGAACCTGCCGTTTCTCCTTTGCCTGCCCGGTGGGCTGACTGTCCGTCGCCCCCGCCTCTCATTGAATCCCGGAGTAGCCAACCTTCTCCCCCCCACTCGCAGACGCGTTCGCGCTAGGTGTCGCTCCGACTCACCTACCCCGCAGTGTTGACGGTCGCTCTCCCTGAACGCCGCAATCCGCTCGTCTTCACCCACCATACTTATGCCCACTGCACGCCTTCGCTTAGAAAACCCGCCTTATTATGTTATCGCCAGCGCCCTTATTGACTCCGGGAGTCACGTGACAATCATTACCCGCGCCTGCGCTCAGCGCCTTCATCTACCGCTCCAGTCGGCCGAATTCAACATATACACTCTGGGGTCCAACGCCTCCACCCGCTCGCACTACCACCCACCGAGTTCATGTGGCATCGCGGTGACCCCCCTGTCTCTTCATCCCAGTGTTGGTGTTGCACAGCATCATCCCCCCTACACCCTGCAGGGCCCTACCGGACACGTCTTGCCCACGTCCGGTTGGCTGATAGTAGGTTTAATAAACCTGGTAGTATCGACATTCTTCTCGGGAATGATGTTCTCTCTATCTTTTCCTTCCGGGCACTCTTCCGCCCACCTTGCGCACCCCGGCCGCCTTTCACACCACTCTCGGCTGGATCCTTTACGGGTCTTATCGCCCTCTTCAGCACCCGAAACGAGTGCGGTTTACCGCTTCCAACCGCGACAATGAGCGCCCCCGCTCTCGCACTCCACGCCAACGCCATGCGCCACCACCTCCAGTGGACACGCCAACCTCTTCTGATTGCCCTTCGGAAGACACCA
The DNA here is from genome assembly GCA_011037195.1 of Triatoma infestans. Lineage (NCBI taxonomy): Eukaryota > Metazoa > Arthropoda > Insecta > Hemiptera > Reduviidae > Triatoma > Triatoma infestans. The sequence goes on along the minus strand of JAAEAF010014592.1, from coordinate 10,509 downwards.
CTGTCTCGCTTCCTGCAGTTCCGGAGACTTCCTCTCCGATCACCATTTCTCCGTGCATCTTGCCCTCCTGCTCCCCTCAAAGTGAAGAGGACGATCTTAACCAGATCGTACGGGAGGTAAATAAAGTTCCGGAGAATCTACCACTCACCGCCAACGAACGCGCCTGTGAGAGCATTTACTCCCGCTCTGTTCAGCGCTCCGCCAGTGGACGCTACATATTCTCTCTTCCCCTTATTGAGTCAACCTCGGGTCGGCACTTTTATCTTTCGGAGTTCGCGCGTTATTTTAGTTTCCCACACCCTTCAAACGTTCTTTATTCCTCTAAAATTACTTCACTTGTCTTCTGTATCTCGCCTGGATAACAGTGTTGGTGCCGTTCTCTTCTTCTGTCGCCCGTCTAGCTAACCTCAGTTTTACCGCTTCTTCTTAGTCTGTGGTGTACTGTTGATCTCGCCTTTAAATTTTGTTCTGCCTTATTCGCGCCTATTCGTGTTAATTATTAACATTGACTCTTCGGTGATTACTAAGACTCATCTCTCCGCGCCATCATCTTCACATGGCTATCTCATCTGCACGTTAGTGGACTCGCCATCACCTGCCGCTTCAACAACGGCATCATCCGCTTCTGAAGAAGCATTCCAATCCTTCTACGCTCACCTGAGTTCCTTTCTTTCGCCACACACGCACACACACACACACACATACACATACGCCACCTCTTCCTTCTCAGCCCGCCATTCGTCTCATCGACCCTTCTTCTATTCATCACTCACCGTCACCAAAGGGTAAGTCTCGTTTTCATTTGTTTTGTATTATTATTCATTTTGTTTGTCACCCGCTTGTCATCTCGCATTGGGTGTCTGCCGCGCAGACACTAATGTTAAACTAAATGCATATGTTTATCCTTATGACTACTTAAATGTAAATTTTTCTAAGAATTATTTCAGCTTTCTACATTGTATATCAAAATTTTCAGCACACTTATTATGGAAAACTGAACCAACCTCTCATGTCTAGACACATTTTAAAGAATATACTTATTATTGTATCGATTGTATTGAATCAATTACATAAGCAGCACAAGATCATCATGCTGGAGATGCAATGTAGTGAAGCTAAATACCACCGCATACGCTTTAGTTTTACATGATACCTTGCTTGAATATAATCCATTGTCTGGACTTTTAAAAAGAATGTAAATGGATGTATTTGTGAAGCGTTGTGAAAAAGGGAGTTGTTACAGTTGCATCCTTGTAGCACGTGGCAACATATGTATTGCCGTAATACATAGAATAGAATAGAATATTTATTAATTTGTTTTTGGGGTGATCCTCCATACAAATGGAGTTGCTTCTTGCAATATAAATAAATAAACATCAATAAAGCAGTTACATTATATACAAAATCAACATAAAAGCTCTCTTTGGTAATAAACAAAATTTTGTTAATTTAGAAGATTTAAATAGATCAAAATCATCTACTTTAGAGTACTTAAAATATACATGTTTTGAACAAAATATAACAAAAAACCAATAAATGAGTCTTCTTGCAATAAAAAGAAATAAAAAAGTTAAAACAAAATAAAATAAAACAAATAAATAAAAACATTCACAAAACAGCTAAATTTCTTATCTTTAGGTGAATTAACAATGAAATAGAACAAATTATCTAATTTATCTGAGTCATTAATATATAACAAACACTCTACATTGCTCTCTTCATAAAGATCATTATTGATGTACCTACCTATATATTTAGACCTATTATTAATATATGTGGGACACTTCAATAGAAAATTATACAAATTATCTTGTGTTTTACTATTGCATGTAGGGCAGTCTGAGTTGTAACCTTCGAATTTTTGGCGGATACCTTTATAAATTATTGTACAATTATTAGGCTGACAAATTCTTATCTGACTGACCACTCTAAGTTTAGAAATAGGGACTCTAAATAAATTGTAAATATGGTTCTCCTAAAGTTAGGCTGCTAATTAATCTAAAATTGGGATTGTAACGAGATTCAAGTACGGAATTTATATGAGTAGTGAAATGATTATTTTTAAGTTTTTGTATTATATTTTTAATATCAGTTTGAATTAGTGTGCTATTACCTTGAGTATGATTATGAATAATATCGACCGCTCCAATACAAGTTAATTTATTTTCCAAGTGTAAAAACCAATTGTATTTAATTTCTTTTGTCTGCAAACTGGCCAGATTTTGCAAGGCAGATAAGCAAATTTTTGGAAGGCGGTTGTTTTCCATTAGTTGAATCTTGTGCCACCAAGCTAGCATTCTTTTAACATCTTCTACTTCTATTCTGTCCAGTCCAATTTCCAGACGAATGTAATGATTGGGTGTGTTGCGCGGCCATTGAAAAATGGATTTAAAATATCTCAAAGAGACATTTTCTAATTTGTAAGAGTACATAGGGGCCCATATTTCAGCGGAATATAGAAGAACAGAATTCACCATAACTTTCAGTAACATTAATTTAGTATTTAATGAATTAGATTTAGTTTCACTAAAACCTCTCGTACTTTAAAGGATGCCACTGGCGCTTTTCTAATGAATTCATCAGTTGTGATTGAAATAAGTCCCCAAGAGGAGAATAAAACGCCTAAATACATATAGGTTTTACTAATTTTTATTGTATGCTCCTTATAAGAAAAGGGTTTATATATTTTAGATTTACCTCCTCTTTTAAATATGACTATTTTTGTTTTATCGACGTTAACACAAAGTGAATTTTTATCGCTGTATTCAGCCAAAGATCTTAATTTTTTATTTGTGCCGAACCAAGTATCGTTTAGTAAAATCAAGTCATCCGCATACACAAGAGCCAGAAGTTCATTTCTAGAATCAATATTAATCCCAGAACAATTACTATTTTTAAAACTGTTGATTATATCTGAAAGAAATAAGGAGAAAATTAATGGGGATAAAGAATCTCCTTGTAAAATTCCGTGTTATATCAACTGCTTCAGTTCTATTACTATCTGTTAACAGTATGACTGCTTGATCATATATATTTTTTAGGATAGTTATCATTTTTCTACTTAACCCAAGAGAAGAAAGTTTCGGCCACAGCTTTGCATAATTAAGGGAATCAAAAGCCCGTTTGAAATCAACAAACGTTGCAAAAACTGGTCTTTTTTTGTATCCTAAATTAATATTAATAACAGAATTTAATTGCAGTAATACATATAAAAGGATATCAAGACAATTAACATTCATTCATTGTTAGGCGTTTGCGGTAGTAGGTTCATCTGGCCGTGAGCAGCACTCACTTGGTTATTCAAGCCACCAACAGGATACCCATACTCATCACCAACCGACTGGGTCATCAGAAACCTTCACGGAATCAGCTTGGAAGATAGTGAGTTGGATTTTACTAGTACTTATTTTGCCAAGGGTGAAGAAAAGTGCAGATCTGTGGGGAATTTCATAGCCAAAACTGAATTAAATTTACACAGGGTTTTGGCTGTCCCAACATAAAATCTCGATCTTCATATCATTCCCATGAGACCACCACCTCTGTGGTGTTGAGGTGTACCCATCTATTTATTTTCCTAAAATTTAAGTCAAAGTTGTCATGTTTTGAAGATTTTTTAACATTTCTTACTTTGCTGTGGTGGTTGGTTTGCAAGCATCAGAGACATTTTCCGTGATAGCCTGCTTCTTTTTGTGGTCATCGACCGGTTTCGGGCGTTCGGCCATCAACAGGATGTTTTTGTTAAACAGTCTAATAACATAGACTTGCACATAGCAAACATCCTGACAAAGGGCGAACTCCTGAAACCGATCGATAACCACAAAAAGAAGCAGGCTATCACGGAAAATGTCTTTGATTTCTTATTTTTATGCCTTGCAATAGACAGTATATTTGTCGAAACGTTGGCAAAAATATGTTGTTTTTTATTTAAAAAAAAACTGAAACTCCCTTATCCATCATTTAAGAGCTGTCGAGATCTTCCATAGTGAGAGTAAATTTAAATGTGCTCTACATTCAAAGATTGATTTTACTGGTGAGAAAGTACTTTTGAAAATTCCTGTAATTTTAGGCTCTCGATTATTGACTGCAAATGGATTTATAAAAATAAAAAATGAATGTGGTGTGTGTTCTGAATCTTCTAGAAGGTTAATTAAAGAATATCTATATATTTGCAAAATCACAATTGTTTGAAAATAAAGGAATTAAAAAAATAATTTTTTTTATGAAGTTTTTTCGTTTGTTTTTTATCCTAGTATTTGGTTTGATGATAAAAAATATCAAATTAAATGAAACAATGATCTTTAGACTGAAATTTTTAGAAGAGGTGAATAAAGAATAATTATGAATTTGTGAAATTAAAATTGTCAGCTTTTTTTTTCTTCTTATGTATGATATCAAGTGTATAATAGACAGAAAATTTCTTGCAGTATTATAATACAAAAAATTAAAACTGTTGCGAGGCCAGTTTCTAATTCACTGCTATATATAACAAAAGAATGAATAAGGATAGGAATCTGGCAGGTTTCCTAGATTTGGAAATATAAATAAAACAAATTTATGTTTTTGAGTATTTTATATGACAAACATTTGGAATATTAAAGTACTGCAAATCAAACGTTAAATTAAAATTTTATTGAAGAACTGAAGATAGTTTTAACAGGATTTCACCTCTTGCCTCTTTTTCCGCCAGGTGTTTGTTTGGAAGTGAAGGTATGTTGATGAGTATTCAGTGTTAATGAAGGCGGAATTGGAGCAGGACTAGGTACAATAAAACTACTTGGACCTCCTGTCAGTCCGGCTGTTAATGCTTCTGCAATCAGATGTAACATGAGTATGAATTTAGAACAATCATTTTTGGAATACCAATAAAGAATGTTAAGAGAATTACAAGAGATAAATATCTTTTGCCAGTAAACATTACTTTAAAAAGAACTTATGAGCGGATTTGATTTTTAATTGTTAATATTTTCAAAGCCAGTATCCGAAAAACTAAGCACTTATAAGCTAATAAAAACTAAATAAGAAACACTAATTATCAGCATATACAATCACTTACAAATTGATGAATATGTTATTCAATTATCTTAAATTGTTCTATTTTGACTTTTTTAAGCAAAAGGTTTTTAATATAATCAAACAAAAGAAGAATGAAAAAAATTACTCACGATGTTGTTGTAAATGTGGCAGAAATGAATTCGCTTGTTTAGAACGAGAAGCTATCATACTGACAGTATGATAATTTCTGTGCCCTAGATAAAAATAATTGATTTAATTGAAATAGTAAATCATTTTACATATTTTAAATTTTGTGTATACTGCTTTGGATAGGGGACACTTATACAATAGAGAAATAATTTGCACAGAAACACTATAAAATAGAGTGAACAAAAACTGCATACTCCTTCATGAATGACAAGAGAGCTAAAATCAACATTGCTCACTATGTGAAAACCATGCTGAACGGGAAAGTGACCTAGTAACCCTCCGGCCACCCAGCTAAATCAGAAACCCATTTAGATTGATACCTACAATTCTCTCACATAATACATAGAACGGATCTGCAGAGGTAGTAGTGAATGTTGCAAGTTGATGTATCTAGTTTAGCATTCCCTCAAATAAATTCAAGCTTTCTAACACATACTCATTCACTTACACATTATACACATTACAGACGTCTAAATTTCTCAACAACTTGGGAGGGAACAAATATTTTTTAGTTAGCAGTAGATTTGTTTTTGTAGCCACTTCCCTCTCCACACCTGATGTAAACAAATGAAAACTTGTTTTCAAATTGAGACCCTGTCCATTCTTTGTTTTAATAGTTAATACCGTCCATTTTGCTTCTTAGTAGGTTGAAATCTCAACTGTACCTATCCTGAAGTGTATTGCAAACAGGGAGAACTCGTTTATGCGGTTTTGACCGAAAAATTTCCAACTATTTTAAATGGAAATCTAAACTGCAGAACCTAAAAGATCAAAATTCTTCCACAGAATCAGAAATACTTACCAACAAACGGAGTTGGTCCTTTTTCAGGAGCAATCTCTTGAGTTTTATTCTTTACTTGTTTTTTACGTTGAAATATATCGGTGAAATCATTCAATTGTTGTCGTCTGAGTTCTAAATGACGAGCTTTTAGGGTTGCAACATTTGAATGTATTGACTGGTATCGTCCAGCCAAAGCAACGAAACATTCATACAATCGTTGCATTGATAATGAAAGATCTATTTAAAAAAAAAAATAATAATAATAAACTTTTAAATGAGTAAAGTATTGGAAAAACGAAGTGGTTATTTAAAAAAACCCTACCTTGAGGAGTGAAAGAGGTAGCTCGTATCTGACTATTAACATGCCTTTGAGCATTGTCTAGCTCGTTTCTAAGACATACTACTTGACTATCAAATCTAGCTACCAAATCTGCAAAATATTCCCTTGCAGCTGAAAGATCAGGCGGTGAACCTCGAGGTACCTCTACTATTCGTTGCAATGTTTCACAATCTGCTACCATCTTAAAACAAAAAACTATAAAAATCTATACTTTGTATACTAAGTAACTAATAATACAAAGTCGATTATTCGGTAATGACGATATTGGTAATCAAATCAATTATTCATTAATTGCACCTTTATTGTTTCATCTTTTAGTTTTTGGTTCATCCCTTTGTTTTTTGTTAAAACAGATTCAATTTTCATTAATTCTCGTTTAAGTAAATCTGAATCATCACTAACTTTCAAAGCTTGTCGACTAATTGAAGCACGCGATAACTCCAACTGACATTTTTTTTGTTCATCTATATGTTTCCTGAAAGAAGTAAAAAACAAAATATTATTTGATAACATATTAGTCAAAATTTAATTGTGTATCATTTCTAGAATATTCATTTTTTTTTTTCAACTTACTTTAACATGTCCATAAGTTGTGCTAAGTCAGGGTGAATATGATGATCCTTAGGGCTAACTGGTTTTGTAGTTAGTGCTAGAAATAATAATAAAATTCTTTAAAACATTCAATCAGAGGTAACCAGTGATGAATAAATGAAAGATAAATATGAAATTGAATAAATGAATTGAAGACAATTGGCTTCTGAAAATTATGGATATAACTCTAATTACAAAAAGTTATTCACAACAAAGAGACTCGAACAAGTTTATTTTTTCTGAATGAAGAATAGTGGCCAATAAATAGCAATCTAACCATTTAAATCCGTGCTTTTTGAAAGATTCTGTAAAGTACCAAAAGATGTCATTACTGGTGTAGAGGTTGTAGGCTGACTTGTTGCAGTTTGTGCTGGAGTTCCGAAGGAAATACCTGTAGAAATAAATGCAAAATAAAATTTCTAATAATATCTATCATAAAATGATAGTTTCTGACATCAGACTTCAAAACTATCCAATCATTCTAGAGATAAACTGACTATAAATTCTAAAAGATTTAGAATATATGTCACTTTTCCTCTGCAAGTATGTTCATAAATGAATGTATGTTAGCTCAAATTATTAAGGCGTGAATTTGTAAATAACAAAACCAAAATCGCTAAGGCCCTGATTACTCCTGGTAGTAGAATACCTATTTTACGAGTATTCTGAAGTTCCAACTGCGTTATACTAAAAACACACACAATGCAGAGAAACATACGTTACACTTAGGGCCTGTAACTGTAGTTACAGCGAGCAACTGCTTGGTTTTATCAAATTTGATGTACAGCTCATAGCCTATTAAATCATTTCCTCTTAAATTGCTAAACTCTGCAAATAATTTAAATATCGGAGATTGTAGCTGACATTGCATGCTTTGTTCTTGAATTCTACAGAACTGAGGAAAAGAAGCATGTTACGACGGATACAGACTCAGATACTATCCAGCATAGCATATTCATATCAAGTATAATTGATTAAAACTCTCTTCGATAGTTCACCAGGCTACTATGGGTTTTAGTTACTACTGACCTGATTATTGAATCACAACTAAAAAAGTCGCTTACAAATTGTTTAACGAATATTAGATAGTGAAGCAATTTGTAAAAATACAAAACCAGTTTTTTCGGTGGCTTCTTATTTTTAATATTTTAGTTATTGACTTTTTCACTATACTACTAAGCCAAATGATTTAAACGAACTTAATGGATGTCTTGAGACATCTGCCAACCGAGATTCAAGAGAGGATGTTGGAAATATCCATTGGATGGATTCATTCCTTAAAGCAGAATACAGTATGGCTTGCTTAAGGAAAAAATATGTACAATTAAAATGATCACAGAGTAAGAGAGAACATTTGATACCTGTTGCCTGCGTTTGGGGAGTAGTTGATGTTGAGAATGAGAAAGATGGTATCGCTGGAGTAGTAGTAGTTGCTGACTGCCCAAATGAAAATTGTGGAACTGTACTTGTTTGTTGGGTAGTTGTTGTGGGAACTGGCATAGTGAACGGCGTTTGTCCAGTTACATTCCCGAATGTTGTACCACTAGTTGTGGGAGTGTTTCCAAACAAAGTTCCAGTGCCTGTACCGAAGTCTAAAAAATAGAAATTTTTTTTGTAACAACAGTATATCTAATATATTTTCTTGCTGGCGCTAATAACGCTTCTGACATCGATACCCCCAAAAATATCATTTTTTACAAATGTATTAATTTTTGGTAATATAATATTAATTATAATTAATAGATTTTTATAAGCATATTTATAAAGTATATTTCTTATATATAAATACAATTTTATTTGTATATTTTACATACATTTACTTCCTAAATTTAATTTAAATATTATTAGACTTTTTTTTGCAACATCGATTTGACAAGATGTGTGGATGTTTCAATTATTTTGCCTTTCAGTTTTTTTCTAGAGAAATTTGATTAATTTATAATCATCTTCAGAGCTAAAAAAAAAAAAAAATTCAAATACAGAAACAGCTTCGTGACCTCAATATATATGGTGGTCGCTATTCTCAAAAACTGTCAACGCTCTTTAAATTTTTATATATTAAAGTATACAAAATGTTGGTTGGCTGGAATCAAAGAAAAAACTTTTAAAGTTAGAAAGTTTTTTCTCTGGCCCCAGCCAACCAACATTTTGTATGTTTTATTAATAACGGCCAAACATAACTATTTTTTATATTTATTACATTAGGTTTCTTGAGGTATATCTTCAAGTACTTCTTTTTTTTTTTTAAGATGTATTTCATTATAAATTCATCCTCAATCTTTTACTAGTACTAGTATATGAGTATTTCAAGGTAGAATTAAGTTCATATAGAAATCTATATAATGTAATCTGAATATAAATGTTCTTTATTTAGCTCTGAAGATAATCTCTACTTCCTAAAATTAATAAAAACTTATGTAAAATAAAAATCATATGTTTTCTTTTATTACGATACTGACCAACGTTCTGATGATAAATTTGTGAAACTAATGTAAAAAAAAAAAGGAGCAAAATGGATTACTAGGAAATACACCGTTCAAGTAGTTTCATACGAGTTGTCGAATCATGACTGTGTTAAGATTACACCATTTGTAACATACATTAAATATGAGTGATCAAGCATTGCATTCAAATGCTGCTAAGAACTGGTGACCCATTACATATCATCTCCGTCAGATTTTTTTTCTCTCTATAGAGCTCACAAGTATGTGGATATGAGCATATGAGATTTTGTCTTGATAGATTTTGTAGTAATTGCAAAAATGTCACTTATAAAGCTATACACTATGATTAATGATCCGTAATTTTGGTGTGATTCTGGAAATATGGGTAAAACCCAAACATACGTGCCAAATTTGAAGTTGGGAAAGAAATGGATTAGGATATATATTTATACATTACACCAATAATATTAAACATAAATTATTAAAAATTAATATTTGATTTCTGTAAAATAGAGATTTTTATTGAGGTATTCGGTCAGATAAAAATTTGTTTACAAATACCAAAGATTCATATATTTTATATTAAATTCGGGGCTATTATAATGAAGCAAATCTCTTAACTTCACTATTTTTGTTTATATATGATAAATAATGAATGCACGTTGAAATACTGAACATAAATGAAATACTGGAACATATCAGGGATAATTTTGTTATATTGCAATTATTAATAAAGTTACTTAATTACAAGTTTAAAGTGCTCTTGTCTCATTATACAATATAGATTTGATGGATAGATTGCATTTGTAAAGCTATCTTTTTTATGTATGGTTTAACTCACTGCAAAATCTCTATATTATAAGCAAGCGGGAATGAACTCACTTAGTGATTTTTGTATCCTTAAGATTAAAAACTAAAATCCCCCCAAATTGATGAGTTCCTTAAATTTGGTGAAAAACAAAAGTTTTTAACTTTATGGTTGCTTTCAATATTGTATACAAATTTTAAGTGAACAGCATAATGTGCTAACGCTGGAGTAACACTCAGCTCAAAGAAGTTTCTTATTTACAGTTTATACATTTTTACTCTTATAAACCTTAATAGATTAATTTATCAAAATTTTTGGAAATTACTTTTATATTAGAATACAA
>JAAEAF010014591.1:0-118456 GCA_011037195.1 Triatoma infestans | reverse complement strand
CCCACATAAGGTAAAATGCGATACATCCTACAACATTATAAACTTTTGCTTATGTCGCATTTGCATAAAGTTTTTCATAATTCGTTGCGTTCGATAAAAAACAGAAAATCTGGTGTGAAACACTCACACAACTTTCTCTTATTCCTGTTCTCAAAATTATAATTGACTAATTTTATAGTAAGTGTACCAAATTAATCAAATTCCACGAAAACTGAAAAAAAAAAATGTTCAGTAATAGCGCACTTCCGGTTTACTAATTTTCTTGAAACCTCGGAATTTTGCCATCTATGTCGTTTCTATTAATTTTGTTTTGATGGTAGAATTGTATAATCACTACGATAGCACTTTAGAAAAACATACCCCCCCCTACACCACACCCCCAAATTCCAGTTAAATAACTTTAGCAAGAGAATGTTGTCAATAAAAAAGTTGTAGATTGTATGTGTAGTTTGTATAAAGCAGTGTTTCAAGAAAATCGTTGGAGCCATTTTTGAGCAAATCGCAAAAAGGTAAAAACAAAAATAAAGAAATCAGTAAATTGATACTTCCGGTTGAGGAATTTTGACAGATAACCTACTGTCGGATTCCATGGTGATACCAAATCGGAATATCAAGTCTCAACTTTCTACGTTTTTCGGTTTTGAGCTGTGCTGTTCACATACACACAGAGAGAGACACATACAAAGGCACACTCAAAGACCATTTTCTAAAAACCACTTTTTTGGACTCAGGGAACCTCAAAACGGATATCTCCGGTGAAAACTAGATATCGAAAATTTGAGAGGATGACAATACTTAGGCAGTAGTATGAGAAAGTAAAAAGAAGATACGACTTTGTTGGCTTATTAAATTTCTACTTAGCAATAGAAAGATGAAAAATTACTTAAACACATGCTGATTAACATACAGTAACACAGAAATGACAAGCCTGATTTACAATGTACAACAAAATCTGAATTTTGAAAATATGGAAGAAAGTATTACACTAAGCGAGAATAAAAGCCCGATGATATATAGGTAAGCAGCAAACCAAGCAGGATGTATGTCACCCCACGCGCGATAAATGCCATCCAATCTAGTCACGTAATCCGGAGAAAGGTTGTAAATAATGATGATAATCTTGCCGGATGTTCCGAATATCCTACCGACACTCAGGGAGGATGCAAGCTCATTCGCTATTCTGCATTAGTTTTGCAAACTGCCAACAGCAGTGTGAATACCTAACTTAACCCTGAAGTTGACAAATTAGCAGTGATTTATCTAATTTTTAAATCAACTATTCATAAATTTGGCAAAGTTTAAGAAAAATATTTGTGCAAAGAAATAGGAAGATAAATACATATTTTTAATAAAGCAATACAATTGGACATTGTGAAGAGAAGAGCGCCGGTGAAACAGGCTGTCAACAGTTGAATAATGTTACAAATATTATTCCACTAAAATCAGTGGCTAAAGTTCTAATTTTTTTCATTAGTGAGTTACACACTACTTTCTCTCACTAGTGTGTGAAAGTAATATTATTCAACTCTAATTAGCCCGACATTTAGCTGGAATACGTTAAAACAAGATCAAAATAAATCGTAGGTACAGCGTACATAAAGGTTATAACCAAACAGGTTATAGAGAGACGGAATATTTGACTTGAATTTAAAATATATTTTGAGTATTTGCACATTTTTCATTTTTTTATATCCATATAAATTATGCAAAAAAAAAATTAATATTCAACACGTGAGTAAAGTTCTTTACAACTCTCGTTCACTTGCCACACTCGTTGGCGCTCGTATGGGCAAATCTGAAACCCGCGTTTATAAAAGTGGCCCTTTTCTCTCTTGTCAAATAGACAAATATTTTCTCTAGTTAAATTTGTCAAGCCAAACATTGTTAATGTGACAAAAATTGTTAGCGTGACAAATGAGTAGGACAAGTAATCCCATTTGTAAAGAATGTTTTCAATTTTTTTCTCAGGCAGGTGTTGATAACTAGTGTCATCTATTTTCAAGGATAATCCTTCAAATTTTTTCAATGTATTTTCTAAATTCTATGAACATCCGAATTTTTCTAGTTTTCAATCTATCAAATTGATCTATCGAATCGTATTGATAAGCTTCTTTTATTTCTTTTATAAGTGTTGATTATTTTTGATTAATATGTCACAACTCTCAAAATTGGATGCTTTTTGAGCAAACATTTCATTGCTTTGTTATTTAAATAATTAATAAATACGTTCGTAAATCCAATTTTTTTAATTTTTTTTCTAAGGTGCACAAGGCCATGGTTTTTTTTTTGCCCTTATTACTGATTCGTACGGACACATTCAGATGCATAATCGTACCAGTATCTAATTTTCTTTCCTACGCCTTGACTTCGGCTATTTAGCCATTCTACGTCGCAAGGCCCAGTACAAATAGGCTACGTGGCTACTGATGTTGTTAATTTTGTTGGATATCCTGGGGGCACATGAGAGCACTCTCGGACGCGAACAACTTCACCCTGCATACCAATATCTAATAATTCTACAAATGAACATGCAAATCTTGCCCTATCTCATTCACGCCAATAAATATACTCATATCAATAGATACGTTCATACCGACTAAAATAGAAACTAAACACTACTATTAATATTCTATTATATTATACAATGGTGAGAGTACAGTAATCGATATTCCTCTACTTTTATTTATCCTAAAATAAATAGCAAATAAATAAATAAATAAATACATATGTACAGACAGTCCCAAGATATTCGAATGTCTTATTGACATTGTCCTCATTGTCTCTTAATACTTCTATAAGACTGGTAGGTAAATTTACATTTCCTTGAGTCTTTATATTATTTCGACCATTCAAATAGAATATGCGGTAAACGTTAATATCATATTGCAAGCGGTTACAGTATGACTCTCTATTCAGGAATATGCAGCTGTATACGAACATGGTATGACCGAGTTTCATTCTCGCTAGGATAACTTCTTCTCGCCAATTATAGAAGCAAAAAAGTCCATGATAAAAATAATTTCTACAAAATCGAAAGTTTCATAGATTTTATAAATCTGGTGAGAGATTGGCTGTCGAAGTTGAAGCCTGCCTATTCACCAATACTTGTAGTGAGCATAGCAGAGAACGTACTGCATTGTTGACCTGTGCTTGGTGGCTCAGTGGTAGTGTCTTGATACGGTTGCTAATAGTATTATTGGAGCCAGCTTTTGTTATAGTGAATTTTGCTGGCATGTAACGATTACTTTCCAAAGAATATAAAGATACTGAATATAAAATTTATAGATTTACCGAGAGCTAAATTTTTCATTTAATTTGGCTTGTGATCGCTATTAAATTAAGATAGCAAGATATTCAATTACAAAATTAACACTTTTATTAGTAAATAAATATATATTTAATAGTAAATAAATATATATTTACTAGTAAATGTATATTTACATTTCTATTTACATAGTATAAATAAATATATATTTATTTACATACTATTAAATAAAAATATATTATTTTACAAGGACACACACACATGTACCTCATTGCTAACTAACATGCTAACTATAAAATAAATTTTACTTACTCATACTGAGATACATATAACTCAAGAGAATCACATACCTGAAAAGAACAAAAAAAAAATAGTTAATATTTATAAAAGTACAAATAAATAAATGTAACAAAAAAAAAGAAACGATAAGCAGAGAATTCTGTTTAGTCAAATAGAAAATCTATTGCAATCACTCACCACAATTTTCTCAGTTTGCAATTCTTTTAGTCTTAATTCGTAAATTAAATTAAAAAAAACGGCATTAAGATCCCTTAACTCCCACCAAATAAAAGAACCGCAAATTGTTCTGATGTAGCATTATAGAGGTAAGAAGTTTGAGCGAAATTTCTAAAGTCGTTTACGAGGAAATAGCTTAAAAATAAAAATAAAATAAAATGAACAGTTAATAATGTCGCATTTATGGTTAACACGTTTTGTGCGCAACATTTATGCCGGATCCCATGGTGTTATGTAAAAAAAAAATTTAAAAAAATGAGCTTCCTGCAATATTTTTTATTACCCCCCCCCCTCTCTACCACACACACACACACACAAACCAAGAAACACATACAGACACACATATGCACATCGATTGCTAAAAACCATTTTTTTCATGCTTAGAAGTCGTCAAAGTTTTTCCATAATTTCAAAGATTTCGTAAATCGCTTTTGATGCCCAATATTCCCCTCCCTCTCACAGAAAAAATAGAACATTAATATATGCAAATCCAATAATGACAAATGTCAAATCTATTAAACTACATGTTACTTTATTTGATTGATTAACAAAAGTTTGCATTAGTTTGTGCTATATACGGTAAATCTGTAAATAATTTTAGTTTTATTAGAGAAAACAAAATTTAATACATAATAATGATTTAAATTAATTAACGTTTAATAGTATTAACAGTAATTTGATAAAATTTTATTTTAAAAGTGATGTTCAATATAAACGAAAAGATAAGATATAAGAAGAATATTGACACGATTATTTAAACAGAAAGTTTCCTAGAAAATTAAAGTTAGCAGAAAGAAACACATTCATACACACACAAACTACAAACAAAACAAACTCTTACAGATCTGATGTTTAACTTTAGTTTTAAAACAAAAGTTACCTTACAAGTTTAATTTATGTTATTAACGTTTAAAATTCAAACATCACTTAAGTCAGTCATATTTTCTAGACATAATTTCTTTCCAAAGTCATATTTTCAAGATAAGATCCATGGAACATCTATTTATATACATCAAAATGAATATAAATAACTATTAAATAGTATTAACGTGACACGTGACTACCCAACTTCCTTGGCAATTAACGTGAATGTCAATAACATTAGGCCAAATTTTATTAATAACATGAAAATCGATTAGTAAATGTGTGACCTAAAAGTATGATGACCACATAATAATGAACGGAAAATAGGTAGTATCAAACTTTTGATAAGGTGAGCAAAACTATGGGTTACGAAATGAAGATTTAATCCTTCAAATCGCTTCTTAACTAGGATTTTATCATATTGCAAAATTTTATTGTAAATCACGATCAAAGACTTTCTAAAAAAGTTCCGATTCTTCAATACTGCTCAATCATGCCAAATTTCAATATAGAGTTTGGTCTCTGTATGTGTTGAAGTGTAAACAAAAACGAAATATCACATAAAGTTCAAAATTATATTTCGTGTGGATATCACGATCGCGGATCCGACAGGAACTTACCTGTCAAAATTCCACAACCGGAAGTTAGTAATTTACTGAATAGATTTTTTTCAGTTTTTCACTATTTCCTTGAAAACGGTTGCAACGATTTTCTGTAAACTTGGTGTACGAGTATAAATACACACATACAAAAAGCTACAACGTTTATTTGAAACATTTCTCCGTGAAAATTCATTTAAGGCAACTTTTGCGAGAAGTGTACGGTTACGTTTTCCTCTAAAATGTTTATTTTACTTTTATTATACAATTCTATCATTTAAATAATATTAATTAGAATTAAATATTTTTAAAAAAAATTCTATATATCTGATGAAAATTGGTTGACCGGAAGTGCGTTTTTACTAGTTGTCTATCAACGATTTTCTCCATAAAAACAACGGCAGATTTTTATTAAATTTTTTTTTCCTAACCATGAATATAGAGAATTATCAATTTTTACTTTCTCTTACATCTAGTAAGAGGAAGTATTGTAATCGTGTCAAATTTTCGATATCCAGTTTTCACCGGAAATATCCGTTTTGAGGTCTCCTGAGTCCAAAAAAATTGTTTTTAGCAAATGTTTGGTGTGTGGGTGTGTGTATGTGAACAGCATAGCTCAAAAACGAAAAATCGTAGAAAGTTGGAATTTGAGATTACGTTTAGGTATCACCATGGGATCTGACGTTGCGTTATCTGTCAAAATTCCTCAACCGGAAGTACCACTTTATATTTTTTTTTTTTTACTTTCTCGCGATTTTCTCAAAAATGGCTCCGACGATTTTCTTTAAACTTGGTATATTAACTACACATACAAAGAATTACAACTTTTATTTGAAACATTTCTCTGGGAAAATTCATTTAAGGGCACTTCTGGGGGCAGGGTTGTGGTTCGGTTTTATGTAAAGTGCTATTTCAGTTTATTAGACAATTCTATCATCTGAATAATGTTAATTAGAATTAAATATGTTGTTGAAATTCCGAATTTGAAAAAATCGGATAACCGGAAGTGCGTTTTACTTTACCACTTTACTAAATGATTTTTTTCACTTTTTTCGCAATTTTCTCAAAAATACCACTGACGATTTCCTTGAAACTTCGTATATAAACTGCACATACAATGAATGTATCTATAACTTTTATTTAAAACATTTTTTTGAGAAAATTCATTTAAGGGTACTTCCATTCAGTTTTCGACGAATTTCATTAAATTTGGTACACAAACTATAAAATTTGTCAATTATAATTTTGAAAACTGGAGTAAGAGAAAGTTGTGTGAGTGTGTCACTTTAGATTTTTTTGGAAACTATTTTCAGAGAGAGTTCATTCAAATAAGTTTTGGGAAAAGGGAGAAGGTTATGCCTTTTTCCAAAAAATCATTTCATTAAATTAAAAGTATTTGTTGACGGTTGATGAATTATTTTATGAAGAAATTTGATGAGGATCGGTCAAGAAAGAAACATTTAATTATGCCAATGTTTCGACAGAGTTTCCTGCCTTTGTCAAGGCTTTAATATATAAGTAGACAGTCTTGAAGATGTAGAGAAAGAATTTTTTAAACATACAACACATTTGTTACATCACAGAAACATAAAAAAAAAAAGAAAATTAAAAGTTACTAGTTTCTTGTCTTAAATCATCAACGACTATCTATAATATTAAAGCGTTGATAATGACAGGAAACTCTGTTGAAAACGTTGGCATAATTGAATGTTTCTTTCTTGACAGATTCTTACCAAATTTCTTTATAATATATCATTAAGTTTAGATTCTACCATATTATAACTGTGCATTTAGCATTTTAAGTTTAAAGAAAATAGTGTTAGCCGCTTTCGAGAAAAATCCTAAAAACTAAATGCCGCTTTTCCGATCTAAGTTTGAATTTTACCAATGCTTCTAATGTTTATTTCTGGAATCCCACGCGAAGGAACTGGGTTTTCGAGTCCAGCTGTGATACCCTTATATTATTTCTTCCTAGGAGCCTTCTCAGTGCACTGCCGGCCTTCGGACAGAGTTGGCTGCAGCGAGAGAACACTGTCCGGAGGCCGGCAGTGCACTGAGAAGGCTCCGGGCGCCAATGACCATAGATGTTGACGCGCCTTAATTAAAAAAACTAATAATAATAATGTTTATTTATATTTATAAATGGCACAACCGTATTAAAGCGACACTTTTAAAGCAGGCGTGTCCAAACTTTTGGGTTATCTGGGTCCACATTGAAAGAAGAAGAACTGTTTTGGGCCACACTTAAAATACAAACACTAAAGATAGCTGATGAGTAAAAATATAAATTTTTCTGATATCCGGGGTATATTTTTCAAGTTTATAGAGATATGAAAGCCGCTTAAGAGATTGTATTAGAACAAAAGTAACTATTTGCGATTATTCCTGCTATAGAAAGTTGACTTATCAAAGTAATGAACTTCATTAATGTTTTAAGCAGTTTACTATAAAATGGCAGCATAAAACCATTGGACTAGCTAACTTATTTGAGATTTATATTTGAGAATATAACAATATCAGAGACATTTTCCATGATAGACTGCTTCTTTTTGTGGTCATCGACCGGTTTCGGGCGTTTGCCCATCTTCAGGATGCGTTTGTCACACAGTGGGATAACACAGACTTGCACAGAGCAAATTCAGTTTACACACTCAGTGTGTGTGTACACAACAAATTGTGTGAAATGAAAAGTCCAGGCAGTTTGTGCTACTTCCTTTTCTATTATACAGTGTTCCGCTTTACTTCTAGTTTATTTATCTATCTAATCCAACTTCTCTCCTTCTCAAACCTATTATATTTACTTCATCCTTGAAAATAGTAGCTCACAAATGTTGATGCTGCCAAAAAGAGAAGACATAAATAAGGCAGTATTGTGAGATAAGGGATATTTAATATCTGTGAAGATAGAATTTACAAAATCCAAACTTTAAGCTGAATGTCAGATTGCAGATATATGTTCTATTTGAAAATTGGCAGTTAACAACTGGACAACTTTAAGCTGAAGAACGTTGGAAACGTATATAAAACCAACTGTCGAGAGCTGAGATATTTCACCTCATACCTCAAATATATCTTAATAGTATTGTTGGGCCACATTCGAAGACATCCTGGGCCCTGCTTTAGAGCAAAAGCTTAATGCGACCGTTCCCCCATAAACCCCCCCAAATAATAAATTTTCCCGGTAAAATTTTACAAATAAAAGTGACAGAATAAATTTAGGTGTTCAGATGATAGTATATGAATAAAGTTTAAAGAAAATCATTGGAGCAGTTTTCGAATAAATCGCGAATAACAAAAGAAAAAAAAAATCTGGTGTGAAACACTCACACAACTTTCTCTTACTCCAAGTTGTCAAAATTATAATTGACAATTTTTAAAGTTTGTGTACCAAATTTAATAAAAGTCGTCGAAAACTGAAAAAACTGTACAGTAAAAGCGCACTTCCGGTTTACTAATTTCCTTGAAACTCAGAATTTTGGTCATCTATTTATTACTAATTAATTTTCTTTGGATGATAGAATTGTATAATCAACTATGATACCACTTTAGAGAAAACATAATCCCACCCCTCCCCTGCAACTGCCCTTAAATGAATTTTTCCAGAGAAATGTTTTAAATTAAAGTTGTAGATCTTTGTTAAGTTTAGTTTATATAGAAAGTTTCAAGAAAATCATCGGAGACATTTTTGAGAAAATCGAGAAAAAGTGAAAAAAATCATTTAGTAAAAGGTGGTAATGTAAACGAACTTCCGGTTATCCGATTTTTTTGAAACTCAGAATTCCAAACAACATATTCAATTCTAATTAACATTATTTAGATGTGAAAATTGTTTAATCAACTGAAATAGCACTTTAGATGAAAACCTAACCCCATCCCTCCCCCACAACTGCGCTTAAATGAATTTTCCCACAGAAACATTGCAAAATAAAAGTTATAGCTGTTTGTGTGTGTAGTTGATATACCAAGTTTGAAGAAAATCGTCGGAGCCATTTTGGAAAAAAATGCAAAAAAGTAAAAAAAAAAAATCAAGTAAAGTGGTACTTCCGGTTGAGAAATTTTGACAGATGACCCACTTGTAAGATGCCATATAGTGATACCTAAACAGAATATCAAGTTTCAAATTTGTACGGTTTTTCGTTTTTGAGCTATGATGTTCACACACATACACACACACTCACACACACACACACTCACGCGCACACACACAATTTGCTAAAAACCACTTTTTTTGGACCCAGGGGACCTCAAAACGGATATTTCCGGTGAAAACTCGATATCGAAAATTTGACATGATTACAATACTTCCTCTTTACTAGAAGGAGTAAGAGAAAGTATTTTGAGGTAGCTTATTTACACACATACGTATACGAAGGCATTTGGCTAAAAACATTTCATTCGGTCTCAGTGACAACAAAAATTTTTATTACTCACGAAAACTCAATTTTCAAAACAAATTTTGAAATAAAAACTAAGTACTTACTAGAGGTTATAATATTTTGAAAGAGAAAATATAAATTCCATGAATGTTTAATGCAATCTATTACATTTTTGTTACAAAGAGAAACAACATTGCAGAGAGAAAGTAAAAGATAAAAGAGAAAGAGAGAGAGAAAAAAACAGCGTTCGTTTATTCTAATATTTACCATGTGTAAGTAAACTCTTATAAAGCCCTTTAATCAAAGAGAAAGCTCCCTCATATTACGTACTTTTTCTCAACTTGTGTTTTTGAAAAGCAAAAAAGAAAAACAATAAAAAATAAATTTTCAACACATTTTATAAATCAAATTATTAAAAAAAAAAAATCTAAAACGATTTTCTTCTGCAAAAAAGACTTTCAAGTTTTGCAATTTCCAAAATTTCCAATTGAATGAAAAACAATATCTTGAATAAAGAAATCCTTTTTTCGGATCCTAAAAAAAAATCTCTCACAGAATTTAATCTTACTCCAGTTTTCAAAATTGTAATTGACCAATTTAGTTAGCATAGCAAATTCAATGAAATTCGTCGGTGTTTGTATAGAAAAAAAAAAATCTGGTGTGAAACACTCACACAACTTTCTCTTACTCCAGTTCTCAAAATGATAATTGACAAATTTTATAGTTTGTGTACCAAATTTAATGAAATTCGTCGAAAACTGAAAAAACTGTTCAGTAAAAGCGCACTTCCGGTTTACTAATTTTCTTGAAACTTGGAATTTCAGCCATCCATTTATTTCTAACTAATTATGTTTGGATGATAGAATTGTATAATCAACTAGGATAGCACTTTAGATGAAAATCTAACCCTACCCCTCCCCTAAAAGTGCCCTTAAAAGAATTTTCCCAGAGAAATGTTTTAGTTAAAAGTTGTAGATCTTTGCATGTTTAGTTTATATACGAAGTTTCATAAAAATCGTCGGAGCCATTTTTGAGAAAATTTTGAAAAAGTGAATAAATCATTTAGTAAAGTGGTAAAGTAAACGCACTTCCGGTTATCCGATTTTTTTCAAACTCGGAATTTCAACAACATATTTAATTCTAATTAACATTATTTAGATGACAGAATTGTGAAATAAACTGAAATAGCACTTTAGATGAAAACCTAACCCCACCCCTCCCCCAAAAGTGCCCTTCAAAGCATTTTCCCGGAGAAATGTTTCAAATAAAAGTTGTAGCTCTTTGTATGTGTGGTTGATGTTTCGAGTTTAAAGAAAATCGTCGGAGCCATTTTTGAGAAAATTGCAAAAAAGTAAAAAATCTAACTAGTAAAGTGGTACTTCCGGTTGAGGAATTTTGACAGATAACGTAGTGTCAGATCCCACGGTGATGCCCTAAATGGAATATCAAGTTTTAACTTTCTACGGTTTTTCGTTTTTGAGCTATGCTGTTCACATACATACACACACACACACACACACACACACGGACACACGGACACACACACATACACACAGACCATTTGCTAAAAACCACTTTTTTGGACTCAGGGGACCTCAAAACGGATATTTCCGGTGAAAACTCGATATCGAAAATTTGACACGATTACAATGCTTTCTCTTACTAGGAGTAAGAGAAAGTAAAAAAAATCACGAAAAATGAAACACCTATTCAGTAAAAGCGCCCTTCCGGTTTACTAATTTTGTTGAAACTCAGAATTTTGGCCATCATGTATTTTTAATTAATTTTGTTTGGATGGTAGAATTGTATAATCACTTATGATAGCACTTTAGAATAAAACATAACCCTACCCCTCCCCTAAAAGTGACCTTAAATGATTTTACCAGAAGAAATGTTTCAAATAAAAGTTGTAAGCTCTTTATATGAGTAGTTCAAATTCCTAGTTTAAAAATAAAATCGTTGGAGCCGTTTTCGTGAAAATACCAGAAAACTGCAAAATATATTTCAGTAAAAACGCACTTCCGGTCACCCGATTTTTTTTTCAACCTCGGAATTTCAACAACACATTTAATTCTAATTAATATTATTTACATGACAGAATTGTATAATAAACTGAAATAGCACTTTAGAGGAAAACCCTTAACCCCAACACCACTCCCCCCAAAAGTGCCGTTAAATGAAGTTTTCCAGAGAAATGTTTGAAATAAAAGTTGTAGAATTTTTGTATGTTTTGTTGATATACCAAGTTTGAAGACAATCATCGGAGCCATTTTTGAGAAAATCGCAAGAAAGTTAAAAAAAAAAACATTCAATAAAAGTGGTACTTCCGACTGAGGAATTTTGATAGATAAATCTACTGTCGGATCCCATGGTGATACCTAAGCGGAATATCTTGTATGAACTTTCTACGATTTTTCATTTTTTAACTAGCTGTTCACACTCACACATTTCTAAAAACCACTTTTTTGGACTCAGAGGACCTAAAAACGGGTATTTCCGGTGAAAACTGCAAGAATAAGTAAAAAGCCCTAATATTTCACACTTGTCTCTTCAATGCAGTCCACAAGGCCTCACTCACTTCCCAATATTGTGGAAATTTTCCACAAACCGAAGTTCAGAAGCCCAAAAAAAAAAACCACTCACGTACCCTCATCCTATCGTACCATTAGCCTTCTTCCCATCCTAGGAAAGATCCTAGAGAAAATCCTAATTAGACGTCTACATTCAATTATAGAGCTTCTCAATATTGCACTAACCCACAATTTACCTTTATATCCTCTTATTTCCCCATCCAATAAACCCATCGCGTAATAGACCGATTCACCTTCTCCCTTGAACTCAAACATTATTGCCCAGAAGTCCTCTTAGACACTGAACAGGCTTTCAATAGAGTTTGGCATGACGGTTTATTGATTAAAATCTAGGGAGTCCTTCTACTACTTAATTCTAAGATTTCATCTCAGACAAATTCATTTAAGTTTGTGAAGGAAACGCATTCTCCTCCAATCGTCCGATTCACGCCGGTGTTTCCCAATGTAGCATCATCCTTGAACCCCTTCTTTATTTTATTAATACAACTGATATTCCAAATCACCCAAATACGAGCTCAGTGTTCACCGTCGCCGATGATATGAAATTTGAAACCTGCCTTATAAAAGGAAAATTAAAGTCAAAGTAGATAAATGCAGGTACATAACATTCACTTTAAATCTAAAAACCTACGTATATCTTAATACCCATCCAATCTGGTGACCATAGGACTTAAGCTTTGATTATACCTAGGCAAGAAACTTACTTGGAATCCTCACAAACGATTCAAAAGCTGCAACCTCAAAAATAGTTTTCGACCCTTTTGTACACTACTCGGTAGGCGCTCTAAATAATCTCTTTCTAATAAAAGACTCCTATACATTTCCTTACTGAGACTACTATGATTATATGGACTAGAATTGTACAGGACCGCAAAGCGTTCTAAACTTTCAAATGTGAAAACTTCCGTCATATCACAGGTTGTCCCTATTATGTATCCAATCTCACCTTTGCACACTAAACTCAATATTCCCTTCGTCACCATCCACGCGACAACTATCTAAAAAAGACTTCAATCCCACTTTAAACCTGAGGGACTGAGGCAGTCTCTTCTCAGTCCCTCCCACGAAACACACCACGATGCCTAAAGCGTCGATGTCCATGACTGGATGATTACCATTCAAAACCATCACAACACATTATCTATTAACATTTACTATTGTATACTAATGCAAACAGTAATTTCAAATAAAATAAAAAAAGGATCAGAAAAAAAAAAACAATCTTCAAAAGGAACAACGACGTTTCTGTGTGACCAAAAGCTTAACACTTCTTTTCATAGAAAAAAACGCAATTTCAAAAATTGGCCATGATAGTAGCCTTTCTTCTCGTAGGAGATTAAGAAAAAGTAATCATTCAAGGTATTCAAAGTATGGAGGGGAACCGGTAGTGGAAGTGCTGCATAGCCTTCCTACCTGAAGAGTGGAAGACAGCGGTCTTATGTCCTATATATAAGAATGGTGGCAAACTTAACTGCGAAAATTATAGGGGAATTGCATTGCTGCCTGCCTACAGTCTACAAAGTTCTCTCCATAGCAATAAGTAATAGGCTGTCAAAGTGGGCAGAGAGAGTAATTGGTGACTACCAGTGCGGATTTAGGAAGAACCGATCAACAGTTGACCATATCTTCTCTGTCAGGCAAATGCTGGAAAAGACTTACGAGCACAATGTGGACCTGCACCACTTGTTTATAGATTTTCAGCAAGCTTATGATTCGATTGACAGGAAAGAAATGTTAACAGCTATGAGAAGCTTAGGAATACCCGAAAAGCTAATTAGATTGGTAAAGATTTACATGAAAGATCCCAACTGTAGGGTGAAGATTCAGAATTCCCTGTCAGATCAATTTAGAATAGACTGCGGCCTCAGGCAGGGCGATCCAGTATCATCACCCACATTATTCAACCTGGCCTTGGAGTGCGCCGTAAGAGGTATTAGAACCAACACCGGAGGACATATCTTCAATAGAATGACCCAGCATCTTGCGTATGCGGATGATGTAATAGGATCGTTAGCTGGTATGCTCCAAGAATTTGAGGAATCAGCGAAGAAGCTTGGTTTGTCGATGAATGAAAAAAAGACAAAGTACATGAAAACTACGAGGAACCAAGCAACAAATCCAGCAAATGTACAAATGTTGGGGGGCACATCTTTCCGGGAACTGACGCATTTAAATATTTGGGAGCAGTCGTGACATAAAAAAATGAAGTTGAAGATGAAATAAAATCTAGGATTGCGGCTGGCAACAGATGTTTATTTGCATTGTCTAAAGCGCTCCGCTTTAAGATGTTCTCACGGGATGCCAAAATAATGCTGTATCAGACAATCATAAAGTCTGTAGTCACATACGCGTGTGAGACCTGGGTCTTGACCAAGACTTCGGAGAATGTATTAGGGGTTTGGGAGCGCAAGGTACTGAGAAAGCTGTTTGGCGCCAAGATGGTGGATGGACAGTGGCGCACTAGAACGAATGCAGAATTGTACCAGCTCTACAAAAATGAGAATATAGTGGCCAGTATAAAACAGGCTCGTTTGAGGTGGTTGGGGCACGTTGAGAGGATTTAGCGGAAGAGCGGCTTCCGAAAAGACTCCTATATGGGAATCCAGGAGGAGCAAGAAAGAAAGGTAGGCCGCGTAAGAGATGGATCGACGATGTCCAGGAAGACCTCACGGAATTGGGTGTAAGAAGATGGAGAAGCGTGGTAACGGATAGAGATGAGTGGAAAAAAATTGTTGATGAGGCCCGGGTCCATTTTGGACTGTAGTGCCAGTGTAGTAGTAGTAGTAGTAATCATTCAAATCAGAATTTTAATAGCTTTTTATTTCTTGTAATGCTGGGCTACAGAAGTATTGCGATTGTGTGAGGTTTCCAAAATTGTGTTTTCAGCGGAAATCTACATAATATTCTGAGGTCTCCTAAATACGAAAAAAAAATCTGGTGTGAAACACTCACACAACTTTCTCTTACTCCAGTTCTCAAAATGATGATTGACGAATTTTATAGTTTGAGTACCCAATTTAATGAAATTCGTCGAAAACTGAAAAAAACTGATCAGTAAAAGCGCACTTCCGGTTTACTAATTTTCTTGAAACTTGGAATTTCAACCATCTATTTATTTCTAACTAATTATGTTTGGATGATAGAACTGTATAATCAACTAGGATAGCACTTTGATGAAAATCTGACCCCACCCCTCCCCTAAAAGTGCCCTGAAAAGAACTTTCCCAGAGAAATGTTTTAGATAAAACTTGTAGATCTTTGCATGCTTAGTTTATATACGAAGTTTCAAAAAAATCGTCGGAGCCATTTTTGAGAAAATTGCGAAAAAGTAAATAAATCATTCAGTAAAGTGGTAAAGTAAACGCACTTCCGGTTATCCGATTTTTTTGAAACTCGGAATTTCAACAACATATTTAATTCTAATTAACATTATTTAGATGACAGAATTGTCTAATAAACTGAAATGGCACTTTAGAAGAAGCTGTAACCCCACCCCTGCCCCAAAAGTGGCCTTCAATGCATTTTCCCGGAGAAATGTTTCAAATAAAAGTTGTAGTTCTTTGTATGTGTGGTTGATGTTTGAAGTTTAATGAAAATCGTCGGAGCCATTTTTGAGAAAATTGCAAAAAAGTAAAAAATCCAACTAGTAAAGTGGTACTTCCGGTTGAGGAATTTTGACAGATAATGTACTGTCAGATCACATCTTGATACCGAAACGGAATATCAAGTTTGAACTTTCTGCGATTTTTCGTTTTTGAGTTATGCTGTTCACTTACACACACACAGAGACCATTTTCTAAAAACCACTTTTTTGGACTCAGGGGACCTCAAAACGGATATTTCCGGTGAAAACTCGATATCGAAAATTTGACACGATTACAATACTTCCTCTTACTAGGAGTAAGAGAAAGTAAAAATGTAGCGAACTTTTCTATAAAATAAAAAATTTAAAATTGCGACTTTATTGAATATATATATATTTTTTTTTTTCAGTTTTTCATAATTTCTTTCCACGTAAACTGCTGAACGAGTTTCTTTAAACTTCGTACACTACACACACACACAAAAGTCTTATCACTTATATTTGAAATATTTCTTTGGGAAAACTGATTTTTAAAAAAAAAAACGCATCATAGAACAGGAAAAATCTTATTTTATATTGGGGGTTCTGTGTGTGGAACCTGTCAGTTTGGTTTACATTTTAATTGGCGCTACAAGTTTATTGGTTGAGACAGTAAGCGCTGGCTACAACGTCCACTCATATATACAAGTATAATCCCTTCAACTTTTTTTCTTTTATAGCTAGCCCAACTTTGTAATTTCAATGAAACTTTGTTAATTAAATTATTTTAATAGTTGCAGCAAGCGAGAGAGGCCTCTCGACGTATCAAAATCAGAATATTTTTATTATCCACAGTGTTTATTTAAATAATAGAATATATATTGAACATACTACATATATTAAATATATTATTTTAGAAGCGGTTTACTAAGTAAACACACATTGTTTACAAAAAATTATTTTCGTGAAATATAGACACTCAGCCAACCAAACAAAAATTGGACAACTTATATTTTTCTATATAAAAATTCAATATACTTGTTACGACACCTTTGGTATATTTATGTTTATAACTTTATATAAATGTTAACAATTCTTTAATCAACACTACTTTAATCACAAAAACTACTAACTTGGTTGAGAATAAAAATTGTAAATGTAGGGGTAGTGAACCCCCACCACTCATCCACTCTAGCGGAAAGAAACAGCCCCTCTCGCACAGAGAGGAGAGGTTCGGCCAGTGGATATATATATATATATATATATGAGAGAGAGAGACAGTCAAAGAGGATTCTGTTCAATTCTGACTCTCATAAAAACAGCATGCTAGTCGCATATCACTAGCCACATATGCTACAAATTCAGCAGCATCAACATCATCATTTTAGCCAAGCTACCAACGCTAATTTTTCGCAAACGAAAAATTACTTCAGGAGGGGGGATGATGTAGGGGTAGTGAACCCCGACCGCTCATCCACTCTAGCGGAGAGAAACAGCCCCTCTCGCACAGAGAGGAGAGGTTCGGCCAGTGGATATATATATGAGAGAGAGACAGTCAAGAGGATTCTGTTCAATTCAGTCTTACACATCAGACATCATTCTGTTGATTCACACAAGGGTACATATCATTTTAGCCACGTCAGTCTGTCAGTTCAGTTCAGTTCTAAATTCTAAAGTGTAAAGTCCCTGGCAGTCAGTTATATATATATACACATATCAATTATTTATCTTAAACCAATCTTAAGGTGTTTATCTATCATCATCAACAACCAACATCTCCCTACAACACCCTTAAATAAACAATAAAAATTCATTTTAATTCTATAATGGATGTGTTATATGGAGAGAATTTAGGTCTGGTTGATGATATAAGAAGAAGATTTGGTTAACACTGGTTAACTAATATATTAATAAATAGGCATAGACTGCGTGGACTTTACAATAGAGGAATGTTTAAGGTAGAGTGATATGAGAATGACACGTAGCGAATGGATGTACTAAACTGATTTCAATTGTCTTTATGGACTGTCGGTCGCTATATTTATACAGTTTCTCCCATTCCAGTCCGAGAGAGTGGTTTTGGGTTTTGTTTCTCTTCTCTTTGCTGAGCTTCTCTTTGGTTGCTGTTACAATTCACTATTATTTTATTTTATTTTATCATTAAATTAACCTAATTAAAAGAATCTTTATTAAAAGAAAAATGGTCACATCTTTTGTGGATGCAATGAGAGTAGTCGCTTTGGCTGAGGAAGGACATGGCGTAGATATGTGGCAGGACGATTAGGTTCATCGAGCAATCCTGCATTTTAGGGAAACTGAGAAATACGGTCGGAGCCACGGAAGTGATCGTAGAAAAGTCAGAACAAATCGGGGCTAGCGATTTCTTTTCCTCTCAATCGGTTTCTTACAGAGCTCAGGAGGGTAAATTACAGTTCGAGGAGTCACCTGAGCTCGGAAACTATTCGAAGATGAATGCGAGAAATAGGTTCGATGAAAGCAAGTTAATCGGTATCTCCACTAGAGCACTGGGAGGTTCTGTTTTTTTTTTTCACAGATAAATCGCGTTTTCGTTTGTATTCTTCAGAGGTCGAATTCGTGTGTAGAATAGCAGGGGAAGCGCTTCATTCAATTCAATCTTCATACAACTAGCAAAAGTGCTCCGTTTCAACGGCAATCAATTGGAATAAGTTTGGAGGCCCGCTCCGAGTTAATTGTGTCCGAAAATGGCGGAATGGGCACTTAATGCAAAAAAACATTCAGTATGTTCGATAATCCGAGTAGGCAGTTTAAGTAGTAAATCCCGTTGGATTCACTCATCCCTCTCCAAAAAAAAGAATACTATTATAAGTACGTACTTCAGCCAGCTTCAAAATTTTTTTATTTATTTTCAAATTACACTGTGTATGCGCAACAGGGCCCCAAATAATTTCTAGAAACATAGTTTATTTAAAACTTGAATAAAAGAAGGAATATTTGCGATGACGACCTATGATTCTAGAATCTGCCCCCGTGCTATTGCTACCGGCTATAGGAGAGACAAATAAAACAAAACAAATAAATACCTGAGCAGTAAATAAGAAGATTTCCCATCAATTTGCAGAAGAAAAAAGATACACTGTATTAACTAACACAATGACTTTATTAAATTAAACTACGAGCCGAAGGTAAATGTGATTTATATATAAAATGTTTTTGCCAATTTCATTAAAATATTAAATTTTAAATTGGAAAACGGAAATTAATAATGCAACACTTTCAAAAAACAGAACCACTTCAAATGTAGGACTGTAATTAAATTTTATATTTATAACAGGGTGTATGACATTTAACCTGAAGGATAATTAGTTTCGTAATTTATAAAATATTCAACAGCAAATGGATAAGTTTATATAATATGATAAAAATAAAAATTATATAAACGTGACATAAATGAAATCCTATACTCGTAATATTTTAATATAAAATTTTGTGGCCAAATAATCGCATAAAAGAAATACTTGCATTCATGTCAGGTTTTTTGAAATGAGTTATCAACGAGACAGTTTTGTTTGTATGTGAATATAAAAATTTAGATATTTTACTTCTTGTACTTTACTTTACTTTACTTAGTCGGAGACCTCTTCATACCCTAGGGTGTCGAGGTTTGCGGAAGGAGCTCCATCTTTCCCTATCTCTGGCTAAGTTTTTGGCCTCTTCCCATCTGACCCCTCTTCTTGTTATGACCTCTCGGAGGTTATCCACCCAGGTAATTCTCTTTCTTCCACGGGGCCTTCTACCAGTCATTCGCGTTTCGCATGCTTTCTTCGGGTACCTCTCGTCACGCATCCTACACACATGTCCGAACCATCGTAGCTGACCTCTCTCAATAACTTGAGATACTGATTCACTTTTAAGTGTGGTTCTAATGGTGGTGTTGCGGATTCTGTCTCTTCTGGTTCTTCCTGCCACTTTTCTTAAATACCTCATTTCGGCGGCTTGGAGTTGGCTACGTTCCGCTTCTCTTAGAGCCCATGATTCACTTCCATATGTCAGCGTTAGAAAGAAGGTCGAACGGAAGACTGCCATTTTTGTGTCCTTTGTTACTTCTTTTTTACTGAGAAAATTTCTGTTTATGGCGTAGAATAGTCTTCCTGCGGCGTCTACTCTTGCATTTATTTCATTTTTGACTTTGCCGCTCTTACTTACTTCTTGTAACCTTTTTTAAACACCCTTTACAGACGTTTAGTCTCACTCACTAAGCCTGAGTTCCTGAGTATACTGGGGTATATTTTTGGCAACTGACCCTTCTTTTTGGAACTTAAGCGACTAACTCTTCTCTTATGTTAGATTAGTATTGTTGGTTTGTTGATTTATGTGTCTCGTAAGTGTGTATGTTGATGTATTTATAACACACATACAATCAACAAACCAACTAGTGTCGAGTGTAACAAAAACCTTTGAGTTGAAATGAACTCTCTACACGAACTTAAATAAATTTGCTCTGACAACGGATGCAAATCCGAAACCGGTCAGGAATACGAGAAATATGCATGCTACGACGGATAAACCCTTATACTCGTACATACTATAAGTATTTGAAATTTTTCATATTTTTACTTTCTCTTACTCCTAGCAACAAGTGAAAGTATTGTAATCGTGTCAAATTTTCGATATCGAGTTTTCACCGGAAATATCCGTTTTGAGGTCCACTGAGTCCAAAAAAGTAGTTTTTAGCAAATGGTGTGTGTGTGTGTGTGTGTATGTGAACAGCATAGCTCAAAAACGAAAAACCGTAGAAAGTTGAAACTTGATATTACGTTTAGATATTACCATAAGATCTGACGGTGAGTTATCTGTCAAAATTCCTCAACCGGAAGTATCACATTACTAGCTGTTTTTTTTTACTTATTTGCGTTTTTCTCAAAAATAGCTCCGACGATTTTCTTCAAACTTTGTATATCAACTAAAAATGCAAAGAACTACATCTTTTATTTAAGACATTTCCCTGGAAAAATTCATTTAAGAGCAGTTATGGGGAAGGGGTGGGGTTACAGCTTCCTCTAAAGTGTATCATAGTTGATTATACAATTCTATCATCCAAAGAAAATTAATTAGAAATAAATAGATGGCCAAAATTCCAAGTTTCATGAAAATTAGTAAGCCGGAAGTGCGCTTTTATACTGAACAGCTTTTTCAGTTTTCGACGAATTTCATTATATTTGGTACACAATCTATAACATTTGTCAATTTTATAATTTTGAGAACAGGAGTAAGAGAAAGTTGTGTGAGTGTTTCACACCAGATTTTTTTTATATTTATATAATGTAATGCGATTGCACAAAAAATTTAATATTCAAAAAAGCACTTCGAATTGATATTTAAATTTCATTCTCTATACGCCTTAAAATATAAAATAAATACGGCCTTAGCCTTTTTTTTTTTTTTTTTGTCTTAGCTTTGCGCTATTCGGCTAAGACAAAGATTCGGCCAGAGATTAGATTACGTTACGACCACATATGTTATTATAATTTATATTAATACACTTAAAGAAATTACCGTTTCTATAAAGAATTCTGATGTTAATTAAATTTTCTTTTTTCATAATCATAGCTACTTAGTGTTTTCTAAATTAATGGTAACTTTAATTGAATTTGTAATTTAAAAGAAATTCATAAATTAATCTAAAAACTTCTTTCTGTATTATTAGCAACTTCTACATTTCTTCATTGTGAATACGAGGTGTGGCTTTTAAATAACGAAACTGACGCTGTAAAACATTTTATTTTGTTTCATTCGTATTTACTTATTATCACCTTCAATATACACCCCCTCCTCTACCCTACAACGCTCCATGCGAATCTTCCATTGTTTGAAACAGTGCTGGAAGTCTTCTTCTGTCAGCTCCTTCAGGACGCGTGCCGCTTTCTCTTTCACAGTTTCAACAGACTCAAATCTTCTTCCTTTTGATGCAGATTTCACTCACTTAGGAAACAGATAGAAGTCGCACGGTGCTAGATCCGGCGAATAAGGCGGCCGGTGTCTAACACTGGGATGCTGTACTTGGCTAGAAACCTCTTGACAGACAATGCGGAATGAGCCGGCCATTGTCTTGGTGGAGAACCCATGACTTGTCTTTCCACAATTCGGGTCGTTTTTTCCTTATTCTTTCACGGAGTTCTGAGCAAGAACGTGAAGGTAGTAATGTTGATTAATAGTTTGACCTTCAGGAACCCAGTGAAGGTACACAATCCCATGAATATCGAAAAAAACAATCATCATTGCTTTGAACTTTGATTTGCTCATTCAAGCTTTTTTGGCTCTCGGTGAAGTTGGGCTCTTCCAGTGCATGGATTGGCGCTTCGTTTTGGAATCATAAGTAAAAAAAACCACGATTCGTCACATGTTATTATCCTTTCCAATAAGTTTGGGTCATTTTCAATGGCATTTAAAGTGTCAGTACAGTAAAGTGTCAGATTTTTCGAGCTTCTGGTTGTTCAAACGTGAGAATTTTAGGTACTTATCTATGCAATAAGTTCAAAAAAAATTTAGGTACTTATCTATATATAAGTGATTAAATAAAAGAATTCTTTCATTTTCATACTGTGGGCATTGCATTATTACAAGTTTAAAATCTTCCAGTTCATTGCAAGGAACGCACAGTGGTAAATTCCTATTTCCTAGATAGATAGATTAGAAACGGGGGAGGGGCCTCATTCCACTGCGACCTGGAAGTCGAGGTCTATTGTGGATCCCCTTAAATTATAGCACAACCCCCCCAGCTTTGCTCTCCTGATCAATCCTAGCAAAGCTGAGAGCGACTCCGTCATGAAGCTTCCAGCTTCAGGATTGCCCGTCCCCAATTGAGAAACCTAATCCTCAGCCAGGCCGGCGACTCACAAAGGATGTGCGCCGGGTTCTCCCCTCTACCCTTGCCGAAATCGGCATACCGCACTATCCGCAAGTTGTAGGTGGTGCATGTGTCTGTTCAGCCTACAATGCCCTGTTAGTGTAGACCCAAATTAACCTTATATCCCTTCGGGTATGGTTCAGTAGGTCTCTGGTAAATTTAGGCAAATGTCTTTTGATGAAGAGCTTTGCCTGCCTCTGTCCTGGTGTTCTCTCCCACCAACGCAGACGCTGTTCTTCTATCCAACCCCTGATAGAAGTTTGAATGAGGCTCTGGATAAGCCGCAGAAAGGTTCGGGGCCTATAAAGGTATCCTGCGAACCCTCCCTCGCTAGGGCATCCGCCCTTTCATTGCCCAGAAACTCCGCATGTTCCGGCACCCAGGCGAGTGTCAGTTTATTCCGAGTACCCACCTCGGTTAGGGCAAGTAGGCTATCCCATACCAGTCTTGAGACTATTTGGTGTGAAGAAAGTGCCTTCAAGGCTGCCTGACTGTCAGAATACATGGCCACACTTCTACCCACTATACTTTGCCTTATAATCTCCCTAGCGCAGAGTTGTAACCTGAAAGACCGTGGCGTACTTCCCCAGGCTGGCCTTAATCTTAACTTTAGGCCTGCCCCCATAGACCCCAGAGCTCCAACCCCAGTCGGAGTTTTAGATCCTCTGTATATCAGATCGAGTATACCGAACAGGGGTGGGTCACAGTCCCATTCGCCTCTGCTCGCTATAACAATATGGAAGTTCATTTCGAAATGATACCTAGGAACCATCCTATCAGTTGGCATCCCAAAAAGATGGTCCGCCTTGATTTCCTCAATCAACCTCTGGTTACTACGATCATGCCTAGAGATGATGAGAGGCGGCCTATTTCCTATCTTATGGAGAAGTAAGATCGACAGGTATTACTTAACCAAGTATTTGCTCACACCCATTCTCTGAACCATGGCGGTTTGTCCAGATTAACAACATTTCTTTGATAAAAGTCTTTAACCTTGAAAGCTCAAGCACCACACAAGTGAATCCTGAATTTCATGAATAAAAACTTATAAACAGTCAAGTAAATTCTGTTCAGTTTAAAGAAAATTGTTACGAGAATTTTTGCAAATAATCAAGAAAATCTGGAAAAACTATTCAGTAAAGTCGCACTTCCGGTTAAGAGATTTTGCCCGAAATCTTTGTATTTATTAGACGTGGTTGGTTAGTAATCCTAAACGGAAATAAACAAAATTTGAGATTTCTTGCGATTTTTTGTTTTCAAGATATTTTGTTCACAAACAAACATACACACACATATATATATAATATACATATATTTATATATACAGACCATTCGCTACAAACAATATTTGCATACTCACAAGACATGATAACATGTATTTCCGGTGAAAACTCAATTTCGTAAATTTGACAAGATCGTTATACTTCCTCTTACCGAAATAGGAGAGTAAGAGAAAGTAAAAAAAAAAAAAAAAAAAATTACCCGTACAATTTCTCATGTGTCAAAATATCACAATAATCCTATATAATTGAATCATAATAAAAATAACGAAATCTAATTTATTAATAATGTCAAATTTGTACATAGGTCAATTCAATTAAACCACAACATAAATATTAATTAATTTCATTAGTTATTAAAATATTCATTACAGATTATTACATCATTTAATAAAACAATAGCGCGATCTTATATTTTATGCATATACTTTCTTTTTTAATTATTCATGTCTGCTGTTTTTTTTTTTTTAAATAATGAATATTCTAGAATAAATGTTAATTTTTGTGGAAACTAATTTTAATTTAAAAAAGAAAAATAGTGACTGAACCCAATATACGAGGTGTGTAAATTAAGTAATGAGACTGATTTTCTAGTGTTCTATCTGGCAACACTGGAGACGCGGCGCATGGTGGTAGGGCAAGTAAACATCTGATACACGTCCAGTGCAAATTTGAAAATGCTAGAGTTGTTGCACTGTCCGTAGTGACTTTTTTTGTGAGCAAGGTTTTTTCAGTGCGTTTTAAAAATGAGTGACATCAATTACGAGCAACGTTGTGCTATCAGGTTTTGCTTCAGACTTGGGCACAGTGCAACGGAAACGTTTGAAAAACTGTGCCAGGCCTATGGAGACAATGTTTTGTCGAGAGCACAGGTTTTTAGGTGGTTTAAGTCGTTTGCAGAAGGAAGGGAATCAATTGAAGACGAGCCTCGCAGCGGAAGGCCTTCATCTTCAAGAACCGACGAAAATGTTGGCAGAATCCGCGATCTCGTGCGTTCAGATCGTCGTTTGTCAGTCCGAATGATCGGCGAAGAGTTGAATTTGTTGACTCACACAACCGTTCATCAAATTTTGACTAATGAATTGGGGATGAGAAAAATTTGTGCAAAAATGGTTCCGAAAAATCTTTCACAAGAGCAAAAAGACATCAGAAAGGAAAGGAGCCTTGACTTTTTGGGAGCAATTGAAAACGATCCCAATTTTTTGGAACGTGTTATTACAGGAGACGAGTCTTGGGTGTTTGAGTATGACCCAGAAACTAAGCGTCAGAGCATGCAGTGGCACACTTCAACCTCTCCAAGGCCAAAAAAAACAAAAATGAGCAAGTCAAAAATCAAATGCATGCTGATTTGCATTTTTGATAGCCAAGGAATCGTTCAAAAAGAATTTGTGCCTCAATGCCAAATGGTAAACCAACATTTTTACCGAGAAGTTCTTGAGAGACTTCGAAAAAGAGTCATGCGTGTGAGACCAAACATCAAAAACAAGTGGGTGTTGCATCACGACAATGCTCCGTGTCACACCGCGATTTCTATTAATGAGTATTTGGCCAGTAATAACATTCCTGTGGCTCCTCAGCCTCCTTATTCACCCGACTTGAGTCCATGTGACTTTTTTTTGTTCCCCAAATTGAAAAATCACCTCAAGGGACGTCATTTTGGAACATTAGAGAATATTCAAACAGCCGTAACCGACCAACTGAAGTCTATTCCAGTATCCGAGTTCCAGCACTGCTATGACGAATGGATGAATCGTCTTCAGCGTTGTGTGGCTTCCCAAGGGAGTTACTTTGAAGGGGACAATGTTGAATTGTAATTTTATTTGAATAAAAAAAAAGATAAAAAATCAGTCTCATTACTTACTTTACACACCTCGTACTTTGAGCTAGGAAGTTAAAAACAGATTAGCTGAGGAAAATACAGGGAAGATATGATCAAATACTCGGAAAAATCAATTTAACGAGAGGCAGAAGGAGAACAGATCTATGGGAGAACCAAGTAAAAATGGGACGGTGACTTAGGATAATATTTAAGACAAAGAATTTTACATTGAACTATTGTTTTCCAAAAAAGTTTTAAGGAATTAAAACAAAAAATGAATGCAATTTGGTAAGAGTTTTATTAAAGAGGGTTTACAAATTGACCTATTTAAATCTATCAGTATGATGTGCCAATCTGGCATATGAACTTGAATTTTTAATCTCTTTATAACTATTTTTATTTATAGAATTGTTTAAGGAGTTACGACGCTATCTTTATATGTATGACGTACGAGTTGAAATTTCAGTTCTATTTCATGACTTGCCAAATGATCCTTCTTAATTCCACATATTACGAGCTATTACGATTTCTCTCTTCAATTTTAAAAAATAATCATAATAATTTGTGTTCACCCTGTAGTAAATATGCCAAGATTTACTTCTTTTTTTTTTTTTTTTTTAAGATATGTTCAATCTCGCTTCCATTTAGAACAGATTTTATGATGCCACAATATATTTATGTATTAGATAAAAAAAAATTTACACGGAACACATAAACAACTTATCTTTAGACACTTTCGACATGAAAAAAATTAAATATAATTCAATTTTTTTTTTGTGAATCATTCACTTTTTCTATTAATATCTACTGACCAAAAGAGGTTAGAAAATTAGATTCTATTTCCGCCACTGAGAAATATTCACGGCTTCCCTTTACTGCGATTTTTACACAGCTATAATTAAGTGGCTAATTCTATTGTAAAACATAATGCTTACTTGATGCTTAGTTATCTTCAATATACACGAATTGGAGAATCTAAACTTCATAAACATTATTTTTTTCGAAAAAGCATAAACCTTATTCCTCCTCTTAAAACGGCCCTTAAACCTTCCTTAAATGACTTTACTCCCTTAACTGAAATATAATATATGTATGTTGTGATTGGTTCCGCAGAGCTGGAAAACATCAATGCTATATTCCGTGATAGTCTGCTTCTTTTTGTGGTTATCGACCGGTTTCAGAGGTTCGTCCATCGTCAGGATGTTTTTTTTTTACAAACAGTGTGATAACATAGACTTACACAGAGCAAATTTAGTTGATACACTGGTTTTTAAAAATGTTTTTGTTTTGGACCTAACTAAGTTACGAGGAGTGTGTTGGTACTGACTGGGAAAACACATGTTTTGGTATTTAAAGGGCCATATTGTTCCCTTTAAAAATGGAAACATCAAACACGTGGGGATTTCACAGTAGCCCCCGGTTGACACAGTGTTCTTTCGCTCTGTTCTAAATAAATAAATAGAATAGTACGATAATATGGGTTATTAATTATCAAGTAAATCTTCTTCAAAAAATGTAGTTTAAGTTACAATCCCCACGTGTTGGATGTTTCCATTTTTAAAGGGAACAATATGCCCGAAACATGTGTTTTTCCCACTCAGGTAACAAACACCCCTCTTAATCTAGTTAGGTCCCAACAAAAACATTTTTAAAAACCAGTGTGCAAATCTATGTTGTTATCACAATGTTTGACAAAAAAACATCCTGATGATGGGCGAACGCCCGAAACCGGTCGATGTCCACAAAAAAAAAGCAGGCTATCACGGAAAATATCTCTGATACATATAGAAAATTATAAATAAATGACTAAATAATTATATAGAGATTTTGCCCGAAATCTTTGTATTTATTAGACGTGGTTGGTTAGTAATCCTAAACGGAAACAAACAAAGTTTGATATTTCTTCCGATTTTTTGTTTTTAAGATATTTTGTACACAAACATACACACACACATATATATAATATACATATATTTATATACAGACCATTCGCTACAAACAATACTTTCATACTCACAAGACATGATTACATGTATTTCCGGTGAAAACTCAATTTCGTAAATTTGACATTCACGAATAAAGTAATATTTCTATTACTTTATTGATTCCCCTGATGATGGGCAAACAAAAAAAACGTCGAAACGTTGATGAAAAAAATAATCTTTGTATTCTTATATCCTATTATACCAGGGCCGGACTAGCCAACAAAAAAATTTTAAATAATATTTATAAATTATAATTATTAGGAACCAAGATGTGAAGTGCGAGCATCAAGTGAAAGAAACCAAAATAAAGTAGATTTATTCCAAACGTAAAATATACGGTTTGTGATAGTGCTAGAAATAAGGGAAGGGGGCCAACAAAGACAAGTCAATTTCCTAAAAGGTATAACGAAATTCTTGTAATATGTACCTCACATCACAACTTTAATAAATGTTTTACCATATAGCATAGAAGTTAATTTCCTATAGTCCTGCTGGAAATCTGGACATTAAATTTACTGATAGAATACTTTTCTAAATAAATATAAAATTACAAGAAATATAAAATATATAGGAAACATATAAAATAAAAAAAAGCCAGGTCACACAACTTTCTCTAACTGCAATTCATGTAATTAATTGACGAAATATCTTTTAAATTATAACAATAATTTTGAGTGAAGCACATATTTCAACAGCTGTCCTGCAGAAAACTGTTTACAAATAAATTTTCTCGGGTAAAAAAGTAATACCTGCGGATTTCTTTATGGAGAAAACAGATCCCAGAAAACTGATCGACTTGTGGTGAACAGATGTTCATCAATGGCGTAATTTAGGGAATAATATTTAATATAGATGACAAAATAGTATAATATAATATGGAAATGAAACTCTGGAGAAAATCCTTTCACGGAATTCCCCAAAAATAAATTCTTCCGGGAAAAATGTTTTAAATCATAAGATCTGCATATAATTATGTATTGTTCATTTAAAGTTTTAAAGAAAACTATTTTGAGCCGATTTCGAGAAAAAAAAAACACTTGTAAAATGGTACTTCCGGTTGATCGATTTCTTTTTAACAAAACGTTATTGTCAAGATATTCTAATACTAGTTAAAACTATATATAAAATCTGAACTTCCTGTGATTTTTTTTTTGGTGTTATACTAACCAATTTCACACATACAAACATGAGTAATTTTCAAAAACCATTTTGTGTAGACTCAGTGGACCTAAAAACTGGAATAAAACTCAATTTTATAAAATTTGTCACGATTTTAATATCTTCTTTTAGCGGTTAAGTTTTTTTTTGTACTTCCTGCAACATTTTTTTTTTGTTTTCGAGCTACCCTATGTTGTTCATATACGTATATCATATATACATAAACAAACACTCACACAGACAGACCATTTTTTAAAAACCGAAAAAAAAATCTGGTGTGAAACACTCACACAATTTTCTCTTATTCCAGTTCACAAAATTATAATTGACAAATTTTAATAGTTTGTATACCAAATTTAATGAAATTCGTCAAAAACTGAAAAAAAAATCTGTCCAGTAAAAGCGCACTTCCGGTTTACTAATTTCCTTGAAACTCGGAATTTTGGTCATCTATTTATTTTTAATTAATTTTGTTTGGATGATAGAATTGTATGATCAACTATGATAGCACTTAAGGGAAAAACATAACCCCACCAACCCCTACTAAAATGCCCCCCTTAAAAAAAATAAATTTTCCCCACAAGAACTGTTTAATAAAAGTATAGATCTTTGTATGTTAGTTTATTATAAGAAGTTTCAAGAAAAATCGCCGGAGCCATGTTTGAGAAAATCGCGGAAAAAGGTGGTAGAAAAAAACATTTAGTAAAGTGATAAAGTAAAACCACTCCGGTGATCCGTTTTACAATCGGAATTCAAACAAATATTTAATATGTTTATTAATCCCCTTATTATATTATCTTTATTATTATTCTTATTTTAAATGCCCTTAAAGCATTTTCCCCAGAGAAATGTTCAAGTTGTAGCTTCTTGTATATGTAGTTGTATACAAGTTTGAAGAAAATCGTCGGAGCCATTTTTGAGAAAAACGCAAAAAAGTAAAAAAAAACAACTAGTAAAGTGGTACTTCCGGTTGAGGAATTTTGATAGATAACGATGAGTATCTATGAGAAGTGCATGGTCTACTACTAGGAAAGTACAGAGAGCACTTCGGTGATAGAGTGTTCCAGGTCCGGAGACTCTGGTTTGGTTCAAGAGGAACCATACCGAACAGAATAGCGAAGTTTTTCGACAAGGTTAGTATCGACCAGAGTAAACTGACGTCGCTAGTGAGCTCCTTCTTAAAGACTTACTAGCGATAAAAAACATATTTATCAAATGATCTTTTATTAGGCTTAAGTTGAGTTTGTTTGGTTCTTTTTTATTCGCTCAAAATGTGTATATATATATATATGTGTGTGTGTGTGTTTTTTATTATACTTTATTTTTATATGACTTGTCCTTGTTGATTGATTGGTACGCTGTGTTCTCTGCAACTCTACCTAGTTGAGCATCCCCACTTAGTTTTTAAAAAATAAAGTGTATCACTCTCTCTCTCTCTCTGTGTATGTTCATTTTCATAGGCTGATGCCATCCCCAGTCGCCATTTTCCAAATTGATTTTGTCTTTAACCAATAATTCGCGTAATTTTTTTTTTTTTTTATTTAAGGGATCTATCTCGTAGCTTACATTTCCAGTGAAAAAATCAATTTCGAAAAGTTTGTGGGGGGGAGGAGAGAATAAAAAAGCAAATTTATGTTTTAAATTCTACATTTAACTCAATTATCGTACATATTGTTGCATTAACCCAAATAAATATAAAAATTAATGAGGCTAATAATAGATAAATATTGTTAATAATATCGCAGGACATTTATCGGGTATTATATATATATATATATAATCAGAATGTAGGCCACCCTAAATGAGCAGGGTTATCTAATCACCCAGCTATGCCCACTTGATATTTATCTCTGCCCCGTTCAATGATATTCACAAAAGGGTTACCTTTAAAAACATTATTAACTCCTAAAAATGCTTTCTCATTTATATTCCATTATAAAGATATGGTGGATAACATTAAATAAATAGTTTAAACCCAATTAAATTAGCAATTGGAATGATGTGATAGTGCTTAAAATAAATTTTAGGAACAAAAAAACCTTATTTGGCACAAGACCAGAATTATTACGGCCAGTTTTAATGTGTTATATTTAAACCTGGCTATTATTATTATAGCTGTGTGTACAATTTGTATGCAACGCAATTTGGAAGATGAAAATAAAATAGTGAAGCTAATCTGGCTGAAAGGTCACGTGGGAATCAGCGGAAATGAAATGGCAGACAAATTGGCTAGAGAGGCCAGCGAAGAAAATTTGACATCCAATTATTTAGTCCCGCACAATGATATAAAAATACTAATAAGGAAAATGATAAGAGATGACTGGCAAGCTGAATACACAGCATCCAGTAAAGGATTAATTTACAAGCAATGCAATCCATATGTAGGCAAACTGCCATGGTTTCAGCAAATCGACGTAACTAGAAAAGTAGTAAGAATAATGAGTAGGTTTGCGGTCAGGTCATGCGATATGTGGGAAATACTTACATAGGATAGGGAAAAGAAGAACCGAAATGTGCGAAAGTTGCCACGTGGTAGACGACATCCAGCATGTATTTATGACGTGTTCAAG
Source organism: Triatoma infestans (assembly GCA_011037195.1). NCBI lineage: Eukaryota > Metazoa > Arthropoda > Insecta > Hemiptera > Reduviidae > Triatoma > Triatoma infestans. Next base: position 86,985 of record JAAEAF010014591.1, on the reverse strand, counting down.
GTACAACATTCACAGAAAACTACTATTTGATCAATTATACGACTCTCCATTTAATTTCAATTTAATAATACTTAATATATCTGTCACTTACAAAGCCTTAGACAGTTTTATAACAAAAAGCAACTTAAAATTTTAAAGGAAAGAGAAATCTGTTTAAAATAGTAGTGGCTGTATGGTAGTAAACCCAATGCAAAAAAAAAAAAAAAAAAAAAAATGCACAGTTAGTTTTCGCAATCAAATATCAAATTATTTATTTGTATTCTTGAAAGAAGTGATAAAAATCTTCGTGCACAATTGCATACCTATTATAAAATAATAACAGTTCTCCTTAATACGAGGGTTGTTCAATAAACAACCAGACAAAGTGCTATAGCTCAAAAACAGTGTGTTTAATCAATACAATACGATAGTTTCAGTGCGTCAAGTTGGCATCCTTGGACTTAGTTTCTCATCAACTGTTCGAGAGTATTTGGTAAGCATAACCTCAAATGTATTCAGTTAACAATGGTGAGTCCGCTCGAGCAAGAACAACGCTCAGTGATTAGATTTTTAGTTGCAGAAAATATCAAAGGCAGTGAAATCTACGAAAGAATGTTGAAAGTTAACGAAAATATCGTTTGAATGGGGGTAGAACAGTTTAAAAGTGGCCGTGTAAGTGTCTGTAACAAGCAACGAAGTAGACGACCGGTTGAAATTGCAATTTCCTCCCTCGAATCTCGTATTAACGCATTAATTCAGAATTATAGGCGTATTATTGTTGAACTGATAGCTGAAGAAGTGCATGCACGTGTTGGAGCTGTCCATAACATTATTCAAAATAAGCTGCAGTACAAGAAAACTTGTGCGCGATGGATTTCAAGAAAATTTATGGGCGCCCACACAGAAAGTGGAGTGGGAGATCCTTCTACATTTCCCCTACTACCCCGACCTCGCCTCATCGGATTTCCATTTATTTGGACCCCCTTAAAGAGGCTCTAGGTGGGAAACATTTTCAATCCAATGAAGAAGTTAAAAATCAGGTGCAAAAGTGGCTTCGAAATCAACCCAAAGAATTTTATGCGAAAGGCATACACAAATTAGAAGAACTATGGGACAAGTGTATAAATATTGCTGGAGACTATATTGAAAAATAGCCAAAGTTTTGTATTGATTAAATAAATCGTTTTTGAGCTACAGCGATTTGTCTCGTTACTTACTGAATGACCCTTGTAACTTCGGTATATATCAAGTTATTGGGGGAATTCTGATTTTTGGAGGATATTTTTTGTGGGAGAACAATGACGTCAGTGCTTTGGTCTAAACTACCACTTCGGTACAATGTACTGCGGTATTTCTACCACCTATATAATATTAATACACATTACAAGCATTGCTATAGTTCCAAACTTGCAACGAATTGGTTAACAAGAAGTGCGATTTTACAGAATATAATTTTTACGACTGCAACGATTTTCTTTAAACTTGGAATACTAACTGCACAGATATAATCGGTAATATTTTTTCAAAAGATTGATTTTTCGACAGTTCTGCGGAACTTATGGTGTTAAATTTCAAATGATATAAGGGCTTGATTCAATGTTATTGGCGCTCTTTTCTGGACTATAATGTAATCACTAAACCTGCCTGGATAGCTATTATCTTCCGCCATCTTTATATTTATTTTAGGGCAAAGAGTAAAATGTGAAGTTTAAAGAAGTCATTTAATAGATGATTGTATTAACAGCAATGAAAGAAGGTCGTGTGAGTGTTTCACGCTGAATATTTTTTTTTTTTTTTTAATGAATCTGCAACCTTTTTGGCATCTTTTAACCCATTTCTTCATTCTTAACTTTATCAATCTATCTCTTTCTTGATCAATTTCTTTCAAAAATTCAATTCCACCATCTTAGCTTTGACTGTGTCTGCCCGCTTCCCAAATCAGCTTCTTTACTTTTCAAATACTTGTACTACAACTCTCCACGACTTAATAACTATTTGTTTCCATATTTTCACCCCCTATGCCACCAACTAGCAATACCAATACCAGTTCAATAAAATCCGTTTAATAAATCAATACCAATTTCATAGATTAGATTGGATTGAAAAATTAGGAGGGCAAAGTCTCATTCCATTGCAACCTGATTGAGATGTCTATTGTGAATCCCATGAGGTTATAGCAAGGAAACAAGCAAGAGTGTAACAGCTACCGTGGAATATCCCTCTTAAATACGGCCTACAAAATTTTCTCTGCCCTATTAATGAATAGGTAAAATAAATAGGCTGAAAACATACTTGGCGAATACCAGAGTGGGTTTAGGCAAGGCAGATCAACCATAGACCATATCTCTTCCCTAAGAAACATGTTGGAGAAATTTTATGAGTATGATGTAACTCTCTACCACCTGTTTATCGATTTCAAACGGGCATATGACAGTTTGGGAAGAAATGAGTTGCTTCTTTGCATCATTGAGGGATTTTGGTATCCCGGTTAAATTAATAAGGTTAACTGCAATGACTCTGCTTGACGCGAAAGGTTGTGTGAAGGTGCAGGGGTCAGTCTCGGAGAAATTCTTCTTACATAGAGGCTTACGGCAAGGGACCCCTTTACTTTTTAATCTGGCATTAGAAAAGGCTACAAGAGCCATACGTACTTGCCCAAATGGCACAATCTATAATAAATTAAGCCAACATATGGCGTACGCTGACGATGTTGTGCTAACGGGAAGATCGAAGGCAGCTTTGGCGGGTGCATTTCAGGAATTCGAAACTGTTAGGCCTGGTAATTAATGAAGAAAAAACGAAGCTTATGGTCAGCACCAGACGGAGCACAATACCTGAAGTGGAGGCCGTGTGCGCACCTTATAATTTCGAAAAGGTTGGCTGCTTCAAATATTTTAGGGCAGTCTTGACCGAGAAAAATGATTGCGGCATTGAAATTAAATGCAGACTGACGTCTGCAAATAGGTGTTTCTGGGCTGTTCAGAAAGTGTTAAAATTCCGTGCGCTCTCTAGGGAAGCGAAACTGGTAATATATAAGATCATTTTAAGGCTTACTGCTACGTATGCCAGCGAGACGTGGGTGATGACTAAAGAGGACACCAGAATTTTAAACGCTTGGGAAAGGAAGATCCATCGGAAGATTTTTGGTCCTATAAAGGAAGGTGAGAGGTACAGACTAAGAAAAAACAGGGAATTGATGGAACTGTACCATGATCAGGATCTAGTGGGATGGATAAAAAGAGGAAGAATTAAATGGTTGGGACATTTGGAAAGAATGGAAAATGCAAGAGTTCCCAAGAAAATGTGGGCCTGGTCACCCTGGAGGAGCTAGAAGAAGAGGAAGACCGAGACTTCGTTGGTTGGATGAAGTGGAGTCCGACCTGAGAAGCATCGGAATAAGAAGGTGGAGAAGGATTGCGGAGGTGAGGGAGGAATGGCAGCGAGTAGTTGAGGAGGCCAAGGTCCTGCGTGGACTGTAGCTGAAAGTGGCTCCTCTTAAAGCTAGTATAGCTTCGGGATTTCTTGTCCCCAGTTGACGAAACCTTGTCCTCATGAGGCCGGAACCCTAAAAAGGATGGGTATCGGGGGATTTACTCGTCAACCTTCCATATCTACCTTGTCTTGGACCAAAATAATTTGTTCTTCGGCGAAGCTCAGAAGATGGTCAAGTGGATAACCATTCCTTAAGTCTCCATCGGGCCAACAATGTTACATCTATCAACAATGTTAAATCTAACACTCTAGCTCGAGATATTTAGAAAACAATCTAATAAATAATTATTGTTATACAATATTATTTATTTAATTAAATAATTAAATAATCAAGAGAACAAAATATCAGTTAAAATATGCCTAACAAGAAATTTAGTTGGAAATTTAAAACTTTGTTCACTCGAATTAATAATGAAAAGTTAGGAAACAAACTTAAGAAACATTTTAAACTGCTGCAAATTTTAGATTAATTCCATTTTCTTAATCAATAATACTGTATTATTGAAACTGTATAACTGTAGTAAATACTAATTACGAAAAGCACACAGACAATAATGATCGTATTTGTTCATTTAAATATTTGTTTAATCAGAAAGTGACAGACACAACCGCTCTTACTCAATCCTGATTTTGCGGACTTAGTAGTTTTCTTTGTTTTAAGTACTTAAATCAAACAAAATTTCATTTAATGTTAATTTAAGTTTTTATTTTCAAAAGTAATTACTTCTTTTTAACGGAATAAACTTCTATTATTATGAGGTTTCATGTAAAAATCTAGTTGCTACTATTTAGAGAAATTAGTTTACATCAAATTTTCTCCAAAACTTTCTCTAACTACTGTTAATTCAATTATATAGAAAATGACAATTTTAATTTAAAACTTCAAAATTTTACTCATTTGTTCTACTCATAAATATAAGGTAGTGAAGGGACAAGTATCAACCTTCCAACCCAGCCAGGTAGAGAAGTGAAGTGGGCGCCCAGTTTTATTGAACCAACCCTATAAAATTGCAATTTAACGCTCATAAATTCCATAAAATTATCTAAATTCAATTATTTTTTTTTTTTAAATGTTTCAAATAAAATTGTTTAATTGTTGTAGTTGGTCCAGCAGGGCTGGAAAGCATCAGAGGTATTTTCCGTGATAGCCTGCTTCTTTTGGAGGTCATCAACCAGTATCGGGCGTTCGCTCATCATCAGGATGTTTTTTTTTCAAAACAATATGATAACATACACTTGCACAGAGCAAATTTAGTTTAAACACTGATTTTAAAAAGTGTTTTTGTTAGTGTTCATTGATACCTGAGTGGGTAAATATATGTTGTTTTTCGCTTTTTAAAAGCCTGGTATACATTGTTCCTGTTAAAAATGGAAACATCCAACAATTGGAGAATTTGTAACTCAAATTACGTTTATTGAAGGAGATTTACTTTGATAATTAATTACCCATACTATCTTACTATTTTATTTTTTACTTTCTCTTACTAGTATTGTAATCGTGTCAAATTTTCGATATCGAGTTTTCACCGGAAATATCCGTTTTGAGGTCCCCTGAGTCCAAAAAAATGGTTTTTAGCAAATGGTCTGTGTTTGTGTGTGGTGTGTGTGTGTGTGTGTGTGTGTGTGTATGCATGCATGTATGTGAACGGCATAAATCAAAAACGAAAAACCGTAGAATGTTCAAACTTGATATTCCATTTCGGTATCACCATGGGATCTGACAGTACGTAATACGTCAAAATTCCTCAACTGTTAGTACCACTTTACTAGTTTTTTATTTTTTTTTACTTTTTTGCGATTTTCTCAAAAAACGGCTTCAACGATTTTCTTCAAACTTCATATATCAACTACACATACAAAGAGCTACAACTTTTATTTGAATCATTTCTCTGGAAAAATGCATTTTAGGGCACTTTTGGGGGAGGAGTGGGGTTATGGTTTCCTCTAAAGTGCTATTTCAGTTTATTAGACAATTCTGTCATCTAAATAATGTTAATTAGAATTAGATGTGTTGTAGAAATCCCGAGTATGAAAAATATCTGATGACCGGAACTTTACTAAATCATTTTTTTCACTTTTTCGCGATTTTCTCAAACATGGCTCCGACGATTTTCTTGAAACTTCCTATATAAACTACGCATAAGAAGGAGAACTTTTATTTAAAACATTTCTCTGGGAAAATTCATTTAAGGGCACTTTTGGGGGGTTATGTTTTTCTTTAAAGTGCTATCATACATAGTTGATTAGACAGGTCCATCATCCAAACAAAATTAATTAGAAATAAATAGATGGCCAAAATTCCGAGTTTCAATAAAATTAGTAAACCGGAAGTGCGCTTTTACTGAACAGTTTTTTCAGTTCTGACGAATTTCATTAAATTTGGTACACAAACTATAAAATTTGTCAATTATAATTTTGAGAACTGGAGTAAGAGAAAGTTGTGTGAGTGTTTTACACCAGAGTGTTATTATTCTTTAAGTGTAGAACAAAGCGAAACAACACTGTCATCCGTGAACTACTGTAGAATAATTAATAAAAATAAATACAAAAATGAGCTTCAATGATTAGTATAAATAAATAAATAAATAAATAAATATGTTGTTGAACAATGAATCTATATAAGCATGTTCTTTGATAATCACAGTAAATTCTCAATCATTGAGAATGTATAATACGTGAACATTCAGCTCATATTTTATCCTTTCTTATCATTAATTGTTGCACCATAGTCGTCGTTTTCGTAAAATGATTAATCTAAAAATTCCTATTCAGTAATTCTTGTGGTTGTGGTGGTTCCACAGAGCTGGAAAGCATCAGAGATATTTTCCATGATAGCCTGCTTCTTTTTGTGGTCATCAACCGGTTTGGCGCGCTCGCCCATTATCAGGATGCTTTTTGTCAAACAGTGTGATAACATACAAAAATCTGTGGACAATATATTTGACTGAAATCACATTAGAGAGCAATTTGGAGCAATTAAGTAGCCTTTTATTTGTACCAATTTTACGCAAAAGTTGGTGTTTGGCTATTTCTGGAATAGAGCTGATTGTCTGGGTTACTCTCTAATGTCATTTCAGTAAAATATATTGTCCACTAATGTGAATAAAACATTTAGTAATTAATCCCGTTTTTTACTGAATATTTATGAACAGAGCAGTTACTATCGGTATTCCTTCTTCTTTCTTTTTTTTAAAGGCGCGTCAACATCTGTGGTCATGGGCACCCCGGAGCCTTCTCAGTGCACAACCCCATAACCGGACAGTGAGCTGTAGAGGCTCCTAGAAAGAGAAAAATCTAAGGGCAGCACTGCTGGAATCGAACCCGGGATCTCCGTGATACTAGTACAGCACGTTACACAACTGAGCTAATCCCTTCCCTACTGTCAGTATTACAATAAGAGATAAGTCGTATAAATTTGTGTTGCAGTCATTAGGTTTTTTTTTTTTTATTTGTATTTTACTCTAATTTGGAATTATCGGAGCTTCTAAATTTAGAGACCATGAGATGCCGGTTAGGGAGCCACGAACTAACAAATAACTGAGATAAAAATGATAATGGTATTTTACATTATTAAGTAGGTACTAAGAATTAATCGGTACTTCATTTTTAAGTTGCTTTTTTACATATCTCGATTCAAGAAATAATCAGATATTAATCCAGAACCGATTATTATTTTCTCTCATTCTTAACAGAAATTTTTTAGTGAATGAATGGTCTGTATGAGAAAGAGTGGGTGTGTGTTTGTGTTAAATAGAATATTTCAAAAAAAACGGAAAAGAACAGGAAGCTTAAACTTCGTATCCGATTTAGATACTACCACTGCAACTGACACGAAGTTTTCGTGCAAAATGCATCCATCGAACAAAGTGCGACTTTACCAGATTTTTTTTTTTTTCCGTTTTCGGTATTATGTAAAGTTTAGCTTCAATATTTCCTTATCTTTCAAATTCTTTGCAGATTCTTAGCACCCTATGGTATAAAACTGCCGGGTCTCAGGTGCCATTATTTATATTGTAATTTTACATTAAACGTGGTAGTATAAACTAGGAATATAAACTACGATGGATTTCTGTTACCTTTCGTACCGCAATATCATAGCAGGTCTAAGATCAATTCCTTGTATGATGGCAAGAAGAAAAAAGATATAATTTTTAAATTATGAAGTTAAAAATTATGACTAGTGGTTCCAGCCAGCCGCTATCTGCAGGTCAACAACCGCGGCAAACAAAAACCCTTTCAAACAAGGGTCAATACACAGCCAAAGTAACGCCGCTAAACCCTTTCAAACAGGGGTCATTATACGGTCAATGTACAGAGGCCACCTGGCCTGTATACCCTTCATACAAGGGTCAGTGAACACTCAAAAGGCCACCTGCTACCATCTATTAACAAACAGTCTTTGTTAACCACCGACTGGCCACCATCTGTCGCCACCCTGGTCACCGATCTACCTAGGGTCAACATACTGCATGAGATGTCTTAGTGTGGCACATATTTACACACCAGCCAATGTGTGAGTGACACCAATATAAACGTCGCCCCACTGGAGGAGGGGATCAGTCATACATCAGTATCAAATCAGTCTTCATCAGTATTCCATCAGTATCAAATCAGTATTCTACGAGTTATCTACAAGTTATCAACCAGTTCACGTCAGTTCAAGCAGTTAAGCTTCACACATCGCGAGCGCGTCCCTATTCAAGGTTTAAACATTACATCTTTAATATTTATTAATCATTTCATAATTCGTTTATAGTTGTGCATCTTAGTTCATCTAATTTCAAACACTTTAAATTAATTGTTAAAATATAGTCTATTTTCGTAATTCAGTAGTTCGTATTTCGAGTAACGACTCTCTAACTAACAATCACCTATTCATCACTTCAACTCCCTATTCAAGACATCTGATTCCAATACACTTGCAACCATGTTTCCTATTTGAAATCATTTTTTTAACGCAAAATTAGGTTAACATCGCTGCTGCTACCCAACAACATAGAGGTTAATTTGGAGCCCCTTCACCTAGATGGGGTTCTTCATTAAGGCAATGAGGCCCATCTCCCAACGGCGCAGTTTAAGGTCATGATGCCCGTGGTGCGATGGAAACTAAGAAGTCTAAATGAGGACCTTTGTTTTAGCTACTTAAAGTAAAAATATATTTATAAAGTAAACTATTAATGATAATGTTAGCAATTATAATAAGGAACTAACATGGAGTTTAGTATGGGGAAATTATGGCAGTACACCCTAAATACCCAATTAATATTTGATTAGATCTTTAAACAGCTAACACAGCTAATAGGTATACAACTTTAACTAACTTTCGCCTCCATTAATTTCCCCAACAACAAGTAATGCTTATCCAAAACTGTATTTAAGAAAATAACATTAATATTTAACATTTCGTGATTTCATCCTTATAGACTGGTCAGGAATATTTAAAATAAAATTTTAATATTTCTTACGAATGTCATGAACATACCAAAATACGCTAAAAATAATTCGACACCCTTATATGGTTATATTATAATTGACGGAGTTAATGTTCCATTATTTCTTGAAATGAACCCAAAAATTATACGTGGTGATATAATTCTGAAGAATTATTGTAACATGATTATCAAAGGTTGTTTAATTTCTGTTACTACTATTGTCAAAATTGAGCTTCCACCGGAAGTACATGTTTTTTTGTCCCTTTCAAGTAGGATTTTTTTTGTTTTTTTAAGCGAATCTCACTGTTTGTGTGTTTGAGAAAGAGTATAGGACATCCAAACTTGATATTCGCTTAGGTATCACCATCGCATCTCACAATAAGGTTTTCATCATAATCCACCAATCGCCTTTCGATTTTCTTGAAAAAAGCACCCATAATATTCTTTAAACTTACTGAATAATATTAAAATATGGTAAAAGAATTGCTATAATTCCAAAATTTGAATTAAATCGATTATCAAAAGTTACATCGACTTTTCACTACGATTTCTGCGGTTGGGGGGGGGGATTTATTCGAAAAAGCATAACTTTTCCCTTTAAGCTGGGAAAGAAATAAACCAATTAATTTTATTTCAAATATCTTACGGGAAAAATTGATTTTTAACGGTGTTCTGAGGATTTATGGGCAATGATTTCAATGTTATTCAAGTTTGATGAATGCGCTATCTTTTGGATAGTAATCATATTTTATCGGTTGAATATGTAGTGAGATCCGTAATATTGGATATATACTGAGATTTTATCCATCACATCATAGTTCTTTATTGTTGTTTCTGACCGGTTTCGAAGTTAGAAGTTATTTCATATATATATACATACAAGTGACAGAGTAAAAGGACTTTTTACAACTCGAGTTCAGAGTTTGATCGCATGAATGCAGCGAGATGTTGTTGGTTATTCTTAATTTATTACGAATATATATATGAATATAAAAAAAATGTGAAAAGGTGCAAAAACTTTTTCTTTTTTTTTATCCTACCCGAATCATTACTTGCTTGTCGGCAATTTTCGGGCAGACCAATATCTTATAGAGGTTTCTGTGTAACTTAAGCTTCCGGCGAAAAAATGTCGTTCGTTTAGCCAGTATGCACGTTTTGCTGGGTGATCACCGCCGTAAAATACTATTTTGCCCAGGGGGTACACCACTTGGAGGCGAGACGACTTCACCTCCCAGGTGCAAAAACTGAGAATATCTTTCATCCCAGTCAATTACACCCTCATGATAATCTGTCCCCGTTTGGAATAACCTCAAATCCGCCATATCTGGGATTAGTTTTGATCTTGTTTTCGCTTATAGCCGCTAGATGTCGGGTTAATTAGAGTAGAATAATGTTAGTTTCACGCACTAGTGAGAGAAAGTAGTGTGTAACACACTTGTGTGTGAAAGTTGAAATTTGTTCACTAATCGGGCGTTCGCCCATCCACACTAACAGTGTGATAACACAGACTTGCACAGAGCAAATGCAGTTTACACACTAGTGTGTAAACTGTTCAGTTACACTAGTGTGTAAGTCTGTGTTATCACACTGTTTGAAAAAAACGCATCCTGAAGATGGGCGAATGCCCGAAACCGGTCGATGACCACAAAAAGAAGCAGGCTATCACGGAAAATATCTCTGATGCTTTTCAGCTCTGCGGAACCAACCACCACAACAACTATCGGAGTATATGGCCACTTTACTACCCACTAACCCTTGCCTTATAATCTTCTTAGCCACAACTTCGGCCAGAAAGACCGAAGCGTACTTCCCTAGGCTGACCTTAATCAATCTTAACTTTAAGCCTAGCCCTATAGACCCTCACTCCGACCACAGTCGAAGTTTTAGAGCCGTCTGTATACCAGACCGAGTTACTGAGCAGAGAGGGATCCCTGTCCCAATCATCCCTGATGGGTATAACCATGTGGAAATTCCTTTCAAAATAAAGCTTGGGAACCATCCTATCGGTAGGCATGCCAAGTACCTGGTCAGCTTTAACTTCTTCTATCAACCCAGAGGTGATAGGTGGCGGCCCCTATAGGAGCGTATGAATTCCCATTCTTGGCTTCGCCTTGAATGAGAAGATGCAGCGGTAGTAAGTTAAGGAGGGTCCTCGAACGCCGCAGTCGGGGTGGACCCCGTGGTTTTCATGGCCCCCGTGGATCACAGGCATGCTTGCCTTTGGATTCCACTCAGCATCCCCATCGTCCCTTTCTGCAGAGTCTTGATCACCAGACCACCGACCCATACGTGAACGCTATGTAAATGAGTTAAAAAAAAAAAAAAAACAGACAAAAAGCTCATAAATATTTATATATTTTAAGTTTTATAAAAACCAAAAAAAAAACATTATCATAAAACAAAAATAAATTATTATTCATTTTTGAAGAAGTTGGTATACATTCTTCATAAGGAAAATAAACATAGAAAGTAAAAAAGCGCTCTCTAGATATACTGGAGGGCATTGGTGTAATAAAAAAAAAAAGGCAACAAAGTTAATGAAGTAGTCAGAGAGAAAGAGAGAGGTTGAGAGAGAGAGAGAGAGTGAGAATGAGGTTGTTAAATTTAAATCTTTCACCTGGATGAAGTGAGATATGGCTTATTAAAAACGCCGTAATAACTCAGGAAAAATATTCCAAGATGAGACTGTAAAAAGAAAATATAATACCAAGATACTTGGGAGATACTAGTATTCATATATATATATATACCTAGGTATATAAAGGAGGAGTGCACTACAAAGTAAAAATAAAAGAATAATTATTTTAAAAAGGTCCAATAGTAATAATACATTAAAAAAACCTCTTAAGATTCTTTATTTCAAGAAATCCACTCTTCACAGCGTTTTACAATTGAAAACAAAAACAATTCTCTTGTGAAACACTCACACGACTTTTTCTCTCACTATAAAATACAATTAAATCAAGAACCTAATTTGGTAGTTGGACGTTAAGCCCGCCTGAAAAAATAGGCATTACTTTACTTTAAATCAAGAAATTTCCTTCAAAATTACAACGTTACCGTAATAGTATATAAAGAGAGGATCTGTATCAGAAAAAGAGAGACGAAATTGACAGGACCACTCTCTCGGACTAGAGTGGGAGAAACTATATAAATACAGCGACCGAGCACAGTTTGAACAACTGACCTAGACATAATAGCTTAATAATAATTAATCCAGGGAGAGAGCAAATAAATCAACTTAAAATTCAATTATTGACAATTAATAATTATATTCAGTAATTTCTATTAATGAAATTAGTATCTTATTCTATCTATTTATATTGTATATTAACTTTATTCGAATTATATTTGTGCCATTTAATTGTACATTGTTTATTTGTTTAATGTAAATATGTTAAATCTTTTTGCAATTTATAGCATGTAGTACACACACACACACACACAGAATTTTCGCTAAAAATATTCTTACTTTATCTTACTCTTAGTAAGAGGAAATATATAATGAATCTTGTCAAAATTTCCAAATTGATAATGCACCGGAAATACATGTTTTGAGGTCCCCTGTAATAGTATCCAAAGAGAAAGTATTTGTAGCAGAGAAAGAGGGACAAAATGCCAGGACCACTCTCTCGGACTAGAGTGGGAGAAACAACATAAATACAGCGACGGGACACAGAAATAGGACAGTTTACACAACTGAGATCACTCGCCAGTCACAGCGTGTCATTACCCTTCTTTACCACTCTACCTTACTCGACCATTTTTTAGTGTAAAGTCCAGGCAGTCAGTGTCACTTCTTATATTATTATACAGTGTTAGCCATATTTTGTTTGTTCATTCAAACCACACCATTTCTCACCTTCAACAACCCCCCATTATAGTTACAATATTTTAGTATTTTGACTGGCCATAAAAATGGTGGCGGGAAAAAAAAGTTTACTTGAGCGACCTTATATGGAGCGCTCTATGTCAACACCAAGAAAGTTTGTGCAAATTTCAATTTAAACTAACTGACACACTTCCAATTCCCCACGTTAAAATTAATTTTTCCAGAAAAATATTTCGAATAAAAGTGTATTAATAACATTAAATGGATGCTAAAACCATATATAACACTAAAGTGGTACTTAGAGGAACCATAACGCTACTGGTCCCTTACAAACCCCCCCAAAATCTATTTCCCCGGGAAAATATATCAAATAAAAGTGTTAAGTATTTATGTGTGTAGATAGTATACGAAGTTTAAAGAAAATTGTTGGAGCTGTTTGCGAGAGAATCATAAAAAAACGGAAAATACTATTTAATAAAAACGCATTTCCGGATAATGGATTACGTTGATAGTACTGTGATGGATACCAGAAATATAGAAATATATTTTATTTGAAATATATCAAAACCATGAAGAAAATCTAACACTCGTTGGCAAAAATGGTACACACAGGTAGAAGACTACAGTTACAGAAAGAGTTCAAAGGACGTGGTTTTTAGCTTTGTCTTTTAGAGTTCACAGAACTTTGGTAGCTTTGTCTTTTCATCCCTTCTCACAGGGAAAGATTTATACTAACAAGAAAAGACATTCTTTCAAGACAGTCTAAACTAGACATCCAACCAGAAATACTTCAGGAATCGCTCACGTAACTTCAGTGCCAGTTATACGAGTTTAGCATTTATTTTAGATTAAAAATTGATTTAATAAGCATATATAATTGTGATATTGTAAAGTAATTTAAATTCATTAGAGATTAATATATTTATTTTAGAAACAGTGGTGGTCTCTTGATTATTTCTTAATACTTCTATTTCTATCTTAAACATATCTACTTACAAGCACTTTACTAAACCGCTCACGCCACAAGCTACTATAACACAACACATCAATACATTTCAGTACCTAAGTGGAATACCAATTTTTTGCTTCCTGCTTCCTTTGAGATATTCTGTTAAAACACACACACACACACACACACACACACACACACACACACACACACACACACACACACACACACACATTTAATAGAAAGTTTCAGATACAAATTAAAGCCTACTTGTAGCAACAATCAAGCCGAACAACTAGCAATCCTAAAAGCGATTTTATGGCTTCAGCAAAATGGATTGGAAGGGCAGGATAATAGAGTGGTTATAAAAACAGACAGTAAAATATCGATCGATGCACTTAAGAACAGAGACTTGCGCTGGCCCATATTAGAGGAAATAAGATCCAGACTGACTGAAATGGAATGGAAAGTGAAAATAGAATGGATTAAAGCGCATATGGGAACAGATGGAAATGAAACTGCAGATAGACTGGCAAAGCAAGCAGCAGCTGAGGACATCTGCTAGTGAGCTACCATAAAGCCCCAAGGTCCCATCTAAAAAGAAAACTGAGACTCTTAACCGAAGAGAGATGGGAAGAAGATTGGCGGAAAACTTCAAAAGGACAAGAAACTTACGAATACATTCAAACTATACAAAACAGGAGAAAGTTAAGTCACCTAAGAATGGACTATAAACTAACGCAAATCCTGACAGGACATGGAAGAACTAACGACTATCTATACGTGGTTTCACATTACTGACAATCCATACTGGAAATGTAACAACGGAATCACTTAATCTACGACTGTCCACTACTAGATAAACCGAGAACTAAGATGATCCGAGAAATAATAACGACAGGAAACACCTGGCCAGCAAGAAGACAGCAACTGATAACTAAAGAATATTTGCATCTTTTCAAAAATTCATAACTAACATAGATATGGACATATTTTAACTTAATTTAATCAGTGAGTGATGAAATATTTTACTTAGCATGTTGTACATCATGTGATACATGTAACGTTATACTTTAAATAAATTTCCATCCAACAGGGTTATTGTTGGTTGGAAAAAAACACATACCCACTCACAAACACAAGCACTCACACATAGATTATTCGCTAAAAAATTTTTTTTTGTATTCAGGGGACATCAAAGCATGTATTTCCGGTAAAAATTCAATTTTGAAAATCCGGGACAATTGCAATACTTCCTCTTACTCTCAATATCATTTTTCACCAGAAATATATGTTTTAAGTTGTCCTAAGTAGAATTGATTTTTTTGGGTGGGGTTTCTGGGGGAACAGTGTAATGACATGGCAAAGTCATTGACATCGGCAAAGTCAAACACCAAGGAAATAATAATTTATAACTAGTGGTTCCAGCCAGCTGCTATCTTAACAAAGGGTGGCAGTAATAAAAGTATAACCAGCAACCGGCTGCCGGCTTCAAAACAGCCGCAACCAAACAAACAACAAAGCCTTTTCATCAATACTTACATCAATAAGCAAGCACCGCGATAAGGTTGGCCACTGAACTGACTGACCTGATTAAGATCACCAAACTACGAAGGTCGCACACTAGGACAGATGTCTTGGTGTGAGTGTGAACAACAGTAATATATAAACTCTGATATACGACAAAAGGATTTATTATACCATCTACGGCCAAACGAGCACGTCTTTATACACAAGCGGCAATTTACTATACACAGTTTTATTCAAACTTCATTCTCTTAGTTGTGCACGTTAGTTCGTTATTTTAATCATTCTAATTTATCTTCTATTTATTATTAAGTATTTTATTGTAATTATCAGTTACCATAACGTTCAAAGTCTTGTTCAATTATAGTTATTTTTATATAAACCGTTTAATTATTCGAGCACTAACTTCCCAAAATCTCTCAACTAACTTCCGCCCTCTTCAAGACATCTACTACATCAGGAATCACACATCAAACGATTCCATTACAACAGTAACATTATACTTTCCTCTAAAGTGCCACGTCAGTACAATGTATAGTTCTACCACCTACATAATATTATTATATATTAGAAGCAATGGTAGAATTTCAAATTTGAAGAAAATCGAATAACCGGAAGTATGACTTTATTGAATAGGTTTCAGTTTTTTTGGGAGGAATTTTCTCAAAAACGGCTACAATAATTTCTTCTAAACTTGGCATGCTCGCTGCTTTTTGGAACTTATCACTTTTATTATTATAAAAATAATTTTATAGGTTTTTTGAAGACGCTTAAGTATCACCTATAATTTTTTTTTTTTTAAGGTTAGCCCAACTAAATATTGTAAACGTTGCAATTTTAAGTAAAATCTGTTAATTAAATTATATGAAGCGGTGAGTTAAGGGAAAACATGCATGTTATGACGAAATTCTAGGAAACAAAGTAAAAATTAAATACATATGGAAAAAGAGAACAAAAGAAAGCAATTAAATTTAATCATTAATAATCAAGCATTCTTTGATAATCTCTCATATATAAATGACAAACAGGTAATAGTAGAAAAAGCAACTAGCGAGATTAATCAACTAACAAAATGCTTAACTAGTACATATGTATTTATGTATCCTGTATATATGTATGTATTATGGGTACTGAAGTAATAGTGAGTGGACAGAACAAAGATCAGAGAGACTGTGGCAAGGTCATCCTATATTACAAGCGAACAAAGTGTATTATAACCCTAGTAAAATAGCCAACTACACCACACTAGCAATAGTCACAAAGAGACGGCAATCATTTATTCCACTGCCGCACAGGCCACACAACAAATCAATGGGAGCTTCCTGTTACATCGCAATCTAATATAATTTCAGTCTACCACTATAAAATACAAAGTAAACAAGGTAATCATGAAAACAATGTTAATTGGATAAAATGTTATGTTTAAACATAAGCTAAGAAGAAGATCAAAGAAATAATAAATGGATAAAACTGATGAAAATTTCGTCTAATTCAACTGTTCTTATAACGTATTTAATTGTTATTTATGTTATGGATGTAATAGGGCATGCAGGGCTAATAAAACAGCATTCAACCTTTTGAATGAATAAAAAAATAAATCATAAACAATTAATAAATTTCTGTAATATTGGTATTACAAGACTGTAATTATTTTACAAGAACTAAAAATATTTTTTTTTTAATCTTACGCCAGTCTTTAGCCTTGTGACCCAGTATATGACCTTGTGTAACCCAGTACGCGAGGATGTCCTTCTATAAGCGTAGAGTTTTTCTAAGGAAATTCGTTCTATTTCCAGCCCGGAGCATATCTAGAGATGGTCAGCATCTCCATCTCACCATTACTGCTCAGGATACCCGGGCATGCGGGAATAGAGGGCAATGAGAGGGCGGATCAGTTGGCTAGAGAGGGATCATCATTAACATTTTGTGGTCCTGAACCAGCCCTTGCCGTCACAAAGAAGTTTCGTGACAAACAGATTAGGCTTTGGGAGTTGAGAGTCTTGGAGAAATGCTGGGGGGACACGCAGGGGTGCCTCAAGCTAAAAGATTTATAAAAGTGAATAAGCAGGGAATTTCGGAGTATCTCCTGTCCCTCAGTAGGACAGGTGTGAGGACCTTGGTGGGGGTAGTGACTGGACACACTTGGGTGTCTAGTCACTTGTTTAACATAGGGAGGACGTCTAGTCCCATTTGTCAGAACTGCGCCGACGGAGTCAGGGAAACGGTGTACCACTATTTATGACAGTGTCCCCTATTTATGACAGTGTCCCCGTTTCGCGTATTTGGGACGGCACCACTCTCGCAGGATTGCCTGGGCGGGTTGGAGCTTAAAGATATCTTGGGATATTGTAGACTGACCGGTAAGCTACCGGGGGAGATTAACTAAGGGAATGATAAAAGCCATATAGGCTTAGGTCCCACGCCATCAGGCACCCGGCATAATATAAATAATTTGCTCATGAGACACTGAGGGGTAATAGAAAGTCCTATTCAGTGTAGGTGCTTATTGAGATAATCGTGCCCAGTGACGGCTCAAAAAGCATGCCACTGCCATATCCCTTTTGCTAACAAAGGACATAGCATTATGGTAGGACGTTTAGATGTGTGCTTATCGAGCAGTCGTACATTTTAGGGAAACTAGAGAATACGGAAGATCCGGAAGTGGTGATTTCTTTCGCTCTAGTTCTACTCAATGGTTTCTTACAGCTACACAGCTCAGAAAGTCACCTTCCTTTACAAGTTCGGGCAGTTAGCATCCCATGACAAGGTGTAGTAGACACCGCTAACTCTGAAACTGTTCGAAGACGATTGCGGAAGTAGGTCTGATGGGAACCAGCCACAGGGAAATTAGTAAGCCGTTTAGCTTTTACCAATCGGTAAATCATTGGACTGTAGAGCAATGGAAATCTATTCTCTTCAGATGAATGACGATATGGTCTGCATTCTTCAGACGGTCGAACTCGTGTGTGGAAAAGGCGCTTCACAAATATACTACAAGCGGAAGTGCTCCTTTTCAAGAATAATCAAATATGGCGCAATGACTGCTGCTAGTTATGTTATAAAAATTCTTCTAGAGGCAGTCATACCGTTTGCTTCATTTATCGGGGACAGTTCCATGCTTAATACAGATCACACGCAGATCGAGTTGTCATACACTACTTAGAGTAAGTCGGTGTAAATGTGATCGACATTCTCCGCACATGAATCCCATTAAATGTCTATGGGACATGCTCAAGAGGCGTTTTGTAGAGCTCGTGATCATACTCTGCAAGAGCTCCGCATTGCAAGAAGAATGGGATGGCGTTCAACAAGAGAGACTATTCAAAACCTGATTGCATCAATACCCCGCTGTATCAGAGCCCTTAATATTGCCCGAGGAGGTAAATACATAGTACTCGGAGATGAGAAAATTTAAAAAAGTTATCAAAATTTTGTAAAAAAGATTTTTCGTTCTTTTTCATTTTTAATTTTTTATTTATTTTTTACATCAATCCAAATCAAGAGTTAGCTAGCGAATTGTATTTTGAAAATAGATTGTTGCAATAAATGTTATTTATTAATGAAACAAAAACTAAGTTTGAGTGTGTAATGAATTATTAAAGGAAAAAGGATTTGCTTGCCAGGAAGAAGTGTATGGTGTTGGCACTGTTAAGCTCACCTAGTTTCGCTGATATTTATTATAGGTTTTGCCAAGAATGGAAGTAGAATATTAATCCTTAAAATGATGATTGTGAGCAAACAATAAAATGGTTTTCAAGTAAAAAGTAATGTAAGACAAATGTATTTCTATTTTTATAAAGAAAAATGTATGGGGCAGTATGGCGATAGGCTTTACACTGTTTATAGTCTGTGGTTTGGGGGCAAGAGTACTACTATACCGCTGTCAACTAAAAGCCAACTCTTTGACAAGGTTGGTATTGATCCATTGAAAATGACAAGCCTTGTAGGGTCAATCATTATACACTCTTTTACCATAATACATAATTATGGTCTTCATATTTATAGCTATTAAGTTAAGCTATAACTATTTTAATTATGAATTTATATTATCCCCCCCCATCTCCATATTATTACTAACAAATTATTTTTTTTGTCTTTAAATTTGAAAGTGTTTGTTGTAATTTACTTGCATTGTTAACTGACGCTGCTATTTTCTCTGTAAAGTATCGTTGTCTTGCGATAGATCAATAAAGCTATGTGTTTTGCATTTCAACAAATTTGAGCCGCCCCATTTTATTGTATATACAGGGTGTCCCAAGGTAAATGGACAACGACTTTTTCTAGGAAACTAAGATAGAGATGCATACACATGCTTTTTCCTGCCGATTGTGCCTTACGACCTAAGAAATACATCTCTAATGGTGGAGGCCAGTTCGAGCAAGATTTGTAATTAATGAGGAGTAAAATTTATAATAAAATAGTACTTTTCTTCTTATTCAATCAAAAAAACCGTTATAATATCATTTTGAAATTTTACATAAGAAACATGTTTTCATTCATAACTTGTAAAATATCGCTCAAAGAAAAAAAAACCGTTCAAGTAAATTTTTCTTACCAAAAATAGATGAATCTATTTAAATAAAAACCACACCTCCCTATTTGAAAAAATGAAGTTGGTGCCTGTATCTCGCTTCTGGAAGCACCAAAACAAATTTGCAAATTAAATTTGGTTTTCTAACAAAAAACTACGGAGACACGTATTTTTTACTTTTTTTCTAGCTATCTTAGTTTCCGAGAAAAAGTCGTTATCCATATACCTTGGGACACCCTGTATATATATATATATATATATTATTATAAATTTTACTCCTCATTAATTACAGATCTTGCTCGAACTGGCCCCCTTTTATTCAAATATATATATATATATATAATTGAATAAAATATTTTTCCTTTTAAATTAAATATCAAACAGCAGAAGGAAGTACAATCATCTAATCATAATGTATTTATCATTCAAAATACCCAATGTTGGATTTTTATCTAATTACCACATTTCAATACATAAGATATTATATATATAAACATTATAAATTATTAATGTCATCAATTTAATAGGAATAATTATGATTAAATTATATTTAATTAATAATGAATCATAATTTTTTTAAAAACCCAATTTATAGACAATTAATATAATGAAAGTACATTATACATTCTTAAAGATAAAACTTATTACTCGAATAATGCAAAAATCCTATAATTAAATCCGGATTGTTTTCTTTCTCTCAGTCATCCCTTCGAAATATTTATATTTCAATAATTATTGCGCATAAGTCGTTAAATTTTAGGTTTTACTTACTTATTTTTTATGACTGGATTGATGAAAAGGAAAAAAAATGAGAAACTTACCTGAAAAAAAGAGAAGAGAAAATTAAATATTAAAATAAAAAAAGACGTTTTAATTTAACATATTCAATTATTTACATTCTGAATTGAGAAGTATTTGAAAAATTGGCATATTGAAAAGAGAGTCTTATAAAAAAATACTTCTCCGTCGTATCATAAACTTTCGCCCTTTCCTTGTACGAAAATTCCAAATTTTCGTAATTAAGTTTTCACCGGAAATACATGTGTTCGAGGTCCCCTGAGTATGGAGAAAAAGTTTTTTAGCGAATTTATTGCATGTATTTCAAAACAAAAAGGAAAAGAAAAATCGCAGAGATCTCAAACTTAGTATATTCCTGTTTTCGGTGCGACCTAACAAGAATCTAAAAACGCAAAGCTTTCGGAAAAATCCGAAATGATTTATTTTATTTTACGGCTAATTCCTTAAAAATTAGAAATCAGTTTTTTTTTTTATCATAATTAATAAGAAATTTTTGCTTAAATAAGAAAGAAATCAATGTTTATATTTAATTAAGAGATTTACTTATATTATAAGATTTCTATATACTTTTTCCTTTATTTCTTCTTTATTTCTGAAGTCAATTTTTGTTTTGTTAGTTTTTAGTTTTATCTTACTTCTTTTTTTTTCTTTAATTTTTGTGTTTGTGTGTGTTTATTACAATTCTGTTTAAGAATAAATAATTTCATAGCAAACTCGTGGCAGTTCCATAAACTAAATAAAACGTATTATTTTAATTTTTTTTTTTTAAATTTATTATTATTATTATTATTTACATTTACTAGCTAAGAATTTTAGATAATTACAGTATTATTTTAAATAATCGTACAAAATATTCAAAATAAATGCATTACTGTATTTTTCAGTGGGACAGACAAGAGAATAATTATTTGATTCATGTACGTATGGATAAATGACGTCAAAGATTTAGGTATGTAAATTGGATTTTCATTAATTCCGAGCTTAAAAAAATTCCAAAAATAATTGAAACATAAAGCTTTAAGATCTTATAGCAAAAGTCTCTAGGCTCTAACCTGGTATGAAACACTCATATGATTTTTTTCTCACGCCACAATTATATTATTTATATACAATGACAATTTTATCTTTTAAATAAAATTTTACATATTTGTGCCAACAAAAAAAAAATCTGGTGTGAAACACTCACACAACTTTCTCTTACTCTAGTTAAAAAAATTATAACTGAAAAATTTTATAGTTTGTTTACCAAATTAATTCAAATACGACGAAAACTGAAAAAACCGTTCAGTAAAAGCGCACTTCCGGTTAACTAATTTTCTTGAAACACTGAATTTTGGCCATCCATTTATTTCTAATTAATTTTGTTTGGATGATAGAATAGTATAATCAACTATGATCGCACTTAAGAGAAAAACATAATCCCACCACTCCCCTAAAAGTGCCATTAAATGAATTTTCCTAGAGAAATGTTTTAAATAAAAGTTGTAGATCCTTGCATGTTTAGTTTATATACGAAGTTTCAAGAAAATCGTCGGACACACTTTTGAGAAAATTGCGAAAATGTGAAAAAATCATTTAGTAAAGTGGTAAAGTAAACGCATTTCCGGGTTATCCGATTTTTATCAAACTCGGAATTTCAACAACATATTTAATTCTAATTAACATTATTTAGATGTTAGAATTGTTTAATAATCTGAAATAGCACTTTAGATGAAAACCTAACCCCACCCATCCCCCATAAGTGCCCTTAAATAAATTTTCCCAGAAAAATGTTTCAAATAAAAGTTGTAGCTCTTTGTATGTGTAGTTGATATACCAAGTTTGAAGAAAATCGTTGGAGCCATTTTTGGAAAATTGCAAAAAAGTAAAAAAAAACAATAAGTAAAGTGGTATTTCCGGTTGTGGAATTTTGACAGGTGACCCACTATCAGATGCCATGGTGATCCCTAGACGGAATATCAAGTTTCAACTTTCTACGGTTTTTCGTTTTTGACTATGCTGTTCACATAAAACACACAGACACACACAGACCATTTGCTAAAAACCACTTTTTTGGACTAAGGGGACCTCAAAACGGATATTTCCGGTGAAGGAAAATTTGACACGATTACAATACTTCCTCTTACTAGGAGTAAGAGAAAGTAATAGAAGTGCTGGGGAGATAAGAACCTAACTACTAATCTTGGCAGCTAGAAAACTGATTATATATTGGCCCAGTACAGCGCACTAAAAAAAACACTGAACCAAATGCATATAAACGATTTTTGTAATTTATGACCAAAAAATTAAGCACATATTCATCAAAACAAATGTTTATGGAAAAATATATCAAATAAAAGTGCTACGTTTACTCTATGTGCAGTTAGCAATGTCATGTTTACAGGAAATCATTTTAGCTGTTTTTGAGAAATTTTAAAAAAGGAAAATCTGTGTGTGTAAAGTCGCACCTCCCGGTAACTATTATTACGATTCAAGAGAATTAGGGAATTATAAGAAAATAAACTGCTGGACAAAAGTATTGCATAAAATTTCAAAATATTATAACTTGAAGCTGAAAGATATTTTCGTATTTTTTTTTAATGGATTCATGTTGTTGAACTCTAATCCAAAGGAAAAAAAGAACAACTACCAAAAATTTAAGAAAAAACCTGGTTTTATTACACAGAATAAAAACTAAAGCTCAAAAAAAAAATCTGTGAAATTCAAAATTAAATTGGTTCTTATTGATTATCATTTCTTCATTTTTTTTCAACAGTATTTATGATACCTCTCTTGCTCTGTAACTGCAGCAAGCCTCCTTGGCATTGAAGAGATTAGATTTTGGATAACCTCTTGAGAAATCTCTTTCCATTATTCAATAACTGTTGTACATAGCTCCCTGAGAGTGTTAGGCGCAATCAGGCGAAGTCTGAGCCGTCTTCCATTTATGCCCCAAAGATGTTCTATTGGATTTAGGTCTGGACTTCTCGGTGGAGAAACCAAACGTCGAATCCCAACATTTTGTAGTTACTCAAGGACAACTCGAGGAGTGTGACATTTGGCATTGTCCTGCATTAATAGAAAATCCGACTCTTCTAGAAAATGGCATAACATATCGCTGAAGAACCTCTTCAAGGTACTTCCGGGCATTTAGCGTCCCATTTTCCACGATATGTAAGACTGTACGTCCGTCAAAACTTATGCTTCCCCAAATCATAACACCGCCTCCACCAAAAGCCACTCTTGGAGAAATGTTAGCCTCTGCATATCTCTCACCTTGATGCCTTCAAACTCTCATCCTTCCATCTGGAGAATGTAGGGTAAATCTCGGCTCATCAGTGAATGAAACACGTCTCCAATCCTCTTTTGTCCAATTGATATGTTCTCGTGGATATTGCAGTTTGGCGACTCTATGTGCTCTGAGGAGAAGAGGGCCAGTAGCGGGTATCCTGGAAGCCAAGTTTGCTTCAAATAACTTTCTTCTGACTGTCCTACTTGAAATATGGACATTACGGACATCAGCGATCAAGTGACGTAATTGATTGCTAGTGACGAAGCTGTTCCTTAACACATCCGAGTTGTACTTCTGGGACGGCCCGTGGCAGGTCTTTGGGAGTATCTCCCAGTCTCCTTGTAGCGCATTAACATTCATGAAATGGAATGGTTCATTTCGTCTCTGAGCAATAACTGACTGCTGAACCCCTTCTTCATGCAATGTTACCACACGAACTGCCTATTTCTTCAGAATAATTTCCTTCACGAGACATTTAATGTTTTAAAAAATTAAAACAATCTTTAAAAAAAAAAAACTAATAACAAAAACTCTAAAGAAAAAACTTTATAAGGAGAGTAATTACTCAGAGGCAATGAAATGACATACTGGGATGATTTGGGTTTACAAGGTATAAACGGATTATTCGTTATAAAAACATAAACAAATTGGTTTTATCTTGTTCTCCATTGGGTCAGAGTTTATTTAAAATGAATCCATAAAAAAAAACAAAAGAAAAACAAATGTATTATCATGAAAAAAAACATTTTGAAATTTTATGCAATACTTTTGTCTAGCAGTTTATAATAATTCAAATACATGTATTATTAAAATTATATATATACTGATTTTGCACTGTGTTATAACACTGTTTTATCAAGATATCCTGATGATGGGCGAACTCCCGAAACCGGTTGATGATTGCAAAATGAAGCAGACTAACACGTGAAAATATCTCTTATGCTTTCCAGCTTCTGTGGATCCAACCACAACAAATATATGAATTGCAATAAGAGAAGGCCGAGAAACCTAACCATTTTACCAGATATTTTTGTTATTATTATAATTATTATAAGATATTTACTAATGTTTTTTTTTAAAAAAGAATTAGGTTTTTTTTTTTTTAACAAAATGTCCTCACGCGTTGGTCTAGTGGTTAGCGCACTGGCCTTTCGTGCGAGAATTCAGGATTCGATTCCCGTGAGGGCAAAGTCGTTGTTGACCCCAGCATCGTGATAAAAAAGTGCGAAGCTACAGTTAGTAGCGGCCTAGGTAGCGAAGGCCGGAACTAAACGGCATGGGAACTGCGTCGTGCTTACTTATCACTCGCCCCCTTATTCAAATCGCCGTCTGGCAAGCCTTGGACTTCATGGGCTGTTACTCCATGGGCGGGCGGGGGGCTGAACAAAATCATCATAAACCAGAAAAATTAAAAAAAACAACAAAAAAAACCGGTGTGGAACGATTACACAGTGGAAATTCTCTTACTGCATGCAACATTGTCACAGTTCTGAAATTTTCACAAAACAAAACTTTACTTAATATTTATTTAATTGTCTTCAATATTATAGTGGTGTTGGGAAAGTAATAAAAAAACCTTTTGGCGCATCATGAAGCATATGAAGTGCCCAAGGCTTGGCTTACTAGACTAGCTTTCTATTAAATTGCAACCTAGTTGTTGTGGTTGGTTTCGCAGAGCTGGAAAGCATCAGAGATATTTTCCGTGATAGCCAGCTTCTTATCGTGGTTATCGCCCAGTTTCAAACGTTCACCCATCATCAGGATGTTTTTGTCAAAAGAGTGTGATAACATAAGACTTACACAGGACCAAATTCAGTTAATACTCTGGTTTTCAAAAGTGTTTTTGTTAGGACCTAACAAGGTTAAGAGGGTGTTTGTTGTTACATGAGTGGGGAAACACATGTTTTTCGCTTTTTAAAAGGCACAATGTTCCTTTTGAAAATGGAAACATCCAACATGTGGAGAGATCTGTACATAAACTACGTTTTTTGAAGATATACTTTGATGATTAATTACCCATACTATCTTACTATTTTATTTATTTATTTATAATAGAGCGAAAGAACACTGTGGAATAATTAATGATAACAAATGATAAAATACAGCTGAATGATCGTAAGATAGTATAAGTAACTAAATATGTTGTTAAACAATTAATATATATAAGCCTGTTAATTTGATAATCACGTACGAGGCATGCCCAGAAAGTAAGTGTACTGAGGCTCTCACGGCCGGAGGGATTTTTGTTTTCGACATGTTGGCTACACTATCGTGTAGCCTGATTCCTCCCCTCCGCAACGAGACCGGTTCGAGGTCAGTACGTTGAGAACTGTCGACGCGACAATACGTTTCGTGAAAAATGTCAATCCAATCTCCCGCCAAGTGTGAAATATTCAAGGTCGGGCAAGAGTTTTTGAGACGCTACAAACTCCATGGAGATGAATTTCTCCGCTCCATCATTACTGGAGATGAGACTTAGGTTGCGCACTACACACCTGAAACCAAAAGGCAGTCTCAACAGTGGCGTCACACCTCTTCATCCTCAGCCAGAAAGTTCAAAACCACAATTTCAGCCAAGAAAATCATGGCATCCGTGTTTTGGGACTGTCAAGGCATAATTTTAATTGAATATATGCCTCAAGGGGAGACCATCAACTCTGCAAGATACTGTGAGACCCTAAAAAAATTGCGGAGGGCGATTCAGAACAAAAGGAGAGGCATGCTGACAAAGGGAGTCTGCCTGCTGCACGACAATGCCAGACGACACACGGCCAACGCCACGAAGGAACTGCTTGCCTCGTTTAAATGGGATGCCCTGAACCATTCCGCGCATTCCCCTGACCTAGCACCTTCAAATTACTATCTCTTTACCTCCTTGAAGCTGCACATGGGTGGAAAAAGGTTTTCAACCGACGAGGAGGTGAAGGGGAATGTGGAGAAGTGGACGAAGGGGTTGGCGGGAAACTACTTCAAGGAAGGCATCAAAAAAATTAATACCCCGGTTCATCACCTGCATTGAGAGGAATGGTGACTATGTCGAAAAATAGCTTACATATGTAATAATGTAACCAGGTAATTTTTTTTGTTCAAATAAAAATTTTTGTAACCTAGAAAAATTCAGTACACTTACTTACTGGACATGCCTCGTATTATAACATTCCATATTTTACCTTTTCATAATTCAGAAACACATTCATTCTCGCAAGTAAACTTAAATATGGGTTCTTTCACAGGCTTAAATATAACAAGTCTTGGCGAGCTTAAATATAAACTTTTACAAATATATCATGTATCATGAAAAATTATATAAGTATGGTATCCGACCTTAATGTAGCGTACATTCCACAATTAACATTTTATATTCTCAACTTGCATACATATTCCCATATGTACGTACTAATTTAAACGCCTGAAATCATTCGATGACCACAAAAAGAAGCTCGCTATCAGGGAAAATATCTGTGATGATTGAAACCTAGTCTTTATTCAATAGCACCGATCTTCACCAGAACCACAACAAAGAAAGCTATTTTCTCGGCAAAAAAAGTTTCAAACAGAAATGCCAGAACTGCTACAACAGTTTTATAGCAGATTTAAAAAAAACTATCGGAATCGTAAATGAGAAAAAAAAAAAAAATCGCAAAGAGGAAGAAAAAAAATCTAGAAATTCGTACTTCCGGTCAACTAATTTTTATCAAAATCAGAATTTTAACAATTTATTTACGTACTTCTCAAACAAAGTATTTATATGGTAGATCTGTTACGTACAGTGAAATGACCAGTTTAGAGGAAATCCCCTTTTCCAAAAAGTGGTTAACCGTAACCTTTTTATAGATAATTTAAATAATATTCAGAAATTAACAAAAATAAAAAATTACCAATTAAAAAAAAAAAAAAAACACACTTCCTTCCGGCATATATTTTTATATGATTATCTGTTCAACAAGATATAAGAGAGAGTAACAGTGAGAGAGAGAGAGAGAGAGAGTAACACAGTGAGAGAGAGAGAGAGAGAGAGAAAAGTGAATGTATTTATAGTTACTATGTTTTATGTAATAATTACATGTAAATTACATGGTATATAGAAAAAAAAATAAAGACAAGGAGAAATAAGAAAAAAACATAGGAAATTGTTGGTTCTCAGTTAAACAGGTGTAATCTTTCTGAAACAAGACACATTATTTACATACGTATTATGTATAATTTTCTCACTAAATCTTCTGCCACTCTAAAATCTCTGCTTTTTCTTGCGAAATTTTGTTAAATTTTTTTGGAAAGAATTTTTAGAGTATATATATATATATATATATATAATCCATAAAAGTATGTGGTGTGCGAAATCCCCGACAAACTTTCTTTTATCCGAATTTTGTAAAAATTCAGATTTAGTAGTATTCTGGTTAAGAAGATCATAAAGACGGAAATGGAAACTGCAGCATACAGACCATTAACAGCAACAAACATCTGGTGTCCTAAAGACTGCTCTTCGTGTTATAAACAGAATTGAATATAATTTTTTACTTCCTGGTAAGAGGAAGTATTGTAATCGTGTCAAGTTTTCTACGAGGGTGATTTGAAAAGTACTCGAAATGTACTAGAAAGAAGTGTCTTACCTCGGTGGAACTGCTTTTATTTTTCAACATAGTCTCCCTGTAGACTAATGCATTTGGTCCAGCGATGTTCCAATGCCTTTATCCCATCTCGAAAATGAGATTCCTCCAGGCCTGCAAAGTACCTCTCCAATTCGGCTGTCAGTTCTTCCGTTGTAGGAAATCTCCGTCCACCGAGGAAAATTTTCAGCTTGGGGAAGAGATGAAAGTCTGATGGTGCCAAATCAGGTGAATAAGGTGGATGTGGCAACAATTCGTACCTCAGTTCATGAAGTTTTGCCATGGCAATAACACTTGTGTGCGGGCGGGCGTTGTCCTGATGAAAGATGACTTTCTTCCTTGCCAAACCAGGCCTTTTTTCGCGTATCTTTTCCTGTAGTTGGTCTAGGAGGTTTGCATAGTATTGCCCCATAATTGTTTGGCCAGAAGGAATATAATCTATCAGCAGAATGCCTTTTGCATCCCAGAAAACTGAGGCCATGACCTTTCCGGCCGAACGTACTGCCTTTGCTTTCTTTGGTGGTGGTGACTCAGCATGTTTCCACTGCTTTGACTGTTGTTTTGTCTCTGGGGTATAGTCGTGGACCCAAGTTTCATCTGTAGTCACAAACCGGCGCAAAAAATCTTGTTGGTTGCGCTGAAAACGGGCCAGACTTTGTTCAGACATTTCCAATCTGGTGCAATGTCAAGAGCCGCGGCACCCATCTTGCCGATAATTTTTTCATTCAATTCTTCGGTTAAAATGTGATATGCACGTTCAGATGACATCCCTATAGCTTCAGCAATCTCTCGCACTTTCAGTCGACGACCCTCCATGACCATTTTATGCACTTTTGCGATAAATTCTGGGGTCGTAGCACTTTTTGGCCGACCACTACGCGGATCATCATCTAAGCTCTCCCGACCAAATTTAAAATCGCTGGTCCACTTGGCAACAGTTGAATATGAAGGAGCAGAGTCCCCCAGCGTGTTCTGAAAGTCAGCATGAATTTCCTTTGCTTTCGTACCTTTCTTTACAAAGTACTTCATCACTGCTCGAATCTCAGTTTTTTCCATTGTCACAAATCACTACGCGGGAACAACAACAAAGAGTCGTCACTACCACTCTCCTGCAGCAAGAGCACTGACGCGCCACGTGTTCACTCACAAAGGATGTGTGATTATTGCGCGGGAACCTCGTTGCTCTAGCACTGACATCTAGCGGTGATTCCGAGAACTTTTCAAACCACCCTCGTATATCATGTTTTCACCGGAAATACACGTTTTGAGGTTCCCTGAATCCAAAAAAAAGTGGTTTTTAGCAAATGGTGTGTGTGTATGTGTATGTGAACAGCATAGCTCTAAAAAAGGAAAAACCGTAGAAAGTTAAAACTTGATATACCGTTTACGTATCACCCCATGGGACATGACAGTAGGTTATCCTGTCAAAATTCCTCAACCGGAAGTACCACTTATTACTAGTTGTTTTTTTTTTACTTTTTTGAGTTTTTCACAAAAAATCGCTCCAACAATTTTCTTTAAACTTGGTACATCAATTTACTACACATACAAAGAACTACAACTTTTATTTGAAACATTTCTCTGGGAAAATTCATTTAAGGGCGTACTTTTGGAGGAGGGGTTTTTCTCTAAAGTGCTATCATAGTTGATTATACAATTCTATCATGCAAAGAAAATTAATTAGAAATAAATAGATGGTCAAAATTCCGAGTTTCAAGGAAATAAGAAAAACGGAAGTGCACTTTTACAGTTTTTTTTAAGTTTTCGACGAATTTCATTAAATTGTGGTACACAAACTATAAAATTTGTCAATTATAATTTTGAGAACTGGAGTAAGAGAAAGTTATGTGAGTGTTTTATATCAGATTATTTTTTATTTATTTTATTTTGTAGGACATCCCAAAACCATAAAAAAGTACATTGGTGTTATCGCAGGCTCGATGTATACGAGTATAGAGGGGCATATTGTCAACCCCAAAGATATTTTGTTCATACACAAACACCCACTCACAGACCATTTGCTAGAAACCACTTTATTGGACTCAGGGGACCTCAAACGGTATTTCCATTGAAAACTCAATTTCGAAAATTTGGCAGATCGCAATACTACCTCTTACTATTATTAAAAAGAGGAAGTAATAAATAGATGATACTACTTCACCCAACTTGTTAAAAAAAAAAAGAAAAAAGAAAACCACACAACTTTCTCGTACTCCAGTTTTCCAAATTGTGATAAACAAAGTTTATAGTTAGTATAACAAATTTAATGAAACATGTTGGTGTTTTCATGGTGAAAATCGCAAAAATTGAAAAAAAAAAACTGTTCAGAAAAAAAGCGCACTTCCGGTTTACTAATTTTCTTAAAACTTGGAATTTTGGCAATCTATTTTTATTTCTAATTAATTATGTTTGGATGGTAGATTTGTACAATCAACTACGATAGCACTTTGGAAAAACGAATAATAGCCCCCCACCCTCTCCGAGAAACCCCCTTAAATGATTTTACCACAAGAAATGTTACAAATAAAAGTTATAGCTTTTTATATGTGTAGATCACATTCTTAGTTTAAAGAAATTTGTTGAAGCCGTGTTAGAGAAAATAGCAGAAAAGTGAAAAATACTTCGTAGTAAAAACGCACTTCCGGTGATCAGATTTTTTCCAAAACATAGGAATTTCAACAACATATTTAATTTTAGTTAATATTATTTAGATGTGGCAGAATTGTATAGTAATGTAATGGAATCGTTTGATGTGATTCCTGATGTATAGTAGATGTCTTGAAGAGGGCGAAAGTTAGTTGAGAGATTTTGGAAGTTAGTGCATCGAATTATTAATACGTATTTTATAAAAGTAAACTGTATTTTAACAATAATTTTAACGTATAAATGGTAACTAATAACTAGCAAAATACTTAGGAATAAATAGAAGATAAATACATAATAAATTAGAATGACAAAATAAACGAACTAAGATGCACTACTAAAAGATAATAAGTTTAAATGAAACTGTGTATAGTCGCGTAAACTGCTGCTCGTGTATATGGACGTGCTCGTATCGTCGTATAAGATATAATGATGCTCTCGTTGTATATGATAGAGTTTATATATCGGTGTTGGCCACACTCACACCAAGACATCTGTCCTAGTGTGCGACCTTGTGCGACCTTCGTAGTTTGCTGACCTTACTTAGGTCAGTGGCCAACCTTATCGGTGCTTGCTTTGATGTAAAGTATTGAAAAGGGCTTTGTTGTTTGTTTGGCCGGCATTGTAAGACGGCGGCCTGCTAGGTCGCTGGTTATAAATTGCTCTTTTATTACTGCCATCCTTTGTTATGATAGCAGCTGGCTGGAACCACTTTGAAATTGGTATGACTTTCCATGTCATTACAGTAAACTGTGAAATAGCACTTTAGAGGAAAATCTAACCCCACCCACTCCCATCAAAAGTGCCCTTAAATGAATTTTTCCCTGAGAAATGTTTTAAATAAAAGTTGTAGATTTTTATGCAGTTGTGTAGTTGATATAGTAAGTTTCAAGATAATCGTTGGAGCTATTTTTGGGAAAATTGCAAAAATGTAATTAAAAAAAAAAAATTAAAAAAAAAACATTAGTAAAGTGGTACTTCCGGTTGAGGAATTTTGACATATAATCTAGTGTTGGATGCCATGGTGATACCTAATCGGAATATTGTTTCAACTTTCTATGGTTTTTTTCGTTTTTGTGAGCTGTGCTGTTCACTTTTTTTGACTCAGGGGATCTCAAAACGGATATTTCCGGTGAAAACTCCGATATCGATAATTTGACACGATTACAATATTTCCTCATACTAGAGGAGTTCATAAGAGAAGAGATAAAAAGAAAGGTGATAAAAATAATGCATAAAGAAAAGTGGATTGAATTAAAAAAAATGCGATAAAATTCAAAAGCTTTTATGCAGCCTAATAAAATAATAATTTATTCATGTAGCTATAGCTGACTGAGTAAGAAATTATTTGTGTAGGTGGAGACTCCCTATAGAGAATTCTTTGTCAATGAAAAAATTTGTTAAAACATTAAAACAGTTGGTTAATTTATTAGAAATAAAGTCAGAAGAAGAGATAAAGATCAATAAGATATTAATAGTTGAATGGATTATAAGTTGGCAATGTCACTTTAATGGCTGCTGCTGCTGCTGATGATGATGATGATGATGACATCAGGTGGTAAGAAAGTTCAAGGACCTTACTTTCAGAGACGATGACTTCTCTAACGAGAATTCTTTACTCATCTAGACAGCACTAATGATGGCCAACTAACTAGATACAACTTAATAATACAGCTTCTATTGTCTATACAGAGAACGTATATAGGGTGAAGGACTTATTGACTTCTTATGGAAAATTTAAGGTCTGACACAAATGTCTTCAATACATAAGAAAAATAAATAAATCACACGACTTTCCCCCTTACTTCTTTTAATACAGTTATATGCATAATGATAAAATTTCCTTTAAACTCATATTTGTTCTAACATAAATATAGAGATGGTAAGAGAACAAGTACTTACCTAGCCAACCGTGACAGGTAGACAACTGATTACATTATAGTCCAGTTGAGTGCACCAATAACAGTGAATCAATTGCATGTAACATTTGAAATTTAACCGCCACAAATTACGCACAACTGTCTAAAAAACTTTCTTTTTACTTTCTCTTACTCCTAGTAAAAGAGGAAGTATTGTAATCATGTCAAATTTTCGATACCGAGTTTTCACCGGAAATATCCGTAGTTTTTTTTTTTTTTTTTTTTTTTTTTAATGTTTCAAATAAAAGTGATATGTTTATATCTGTGTCATTTTCCATACCAATTTAAAGGAAATAGTGATAGATATTTTCGAGAAATTTCCACAAACTTAAAAACCTATTCTTTGTGAAGTCGCATTTCCGGTAAACCGTTTTCTACAAATTTGGAATTCTAACAACGCTCCTGATGTATATTGATTGATATTATATAAGTAGTAGAACCATAATGTATTTGAAGTAGTACTTTAGAAGGAAGCTTAAAGTACACCAAAAACTCCCATATTTTCTTCATCCTGTAGTGGAAATGGTAAATGAAAATATACGAGGCATGTCCAGTAAGTAAGTGTACTGAATTTTTGTAGGTTACAAAAATTTTTATTTGAACAAAAAAATTACCTGGTTACATTAGTACATATGTAAACTATTTTTCGACATATCACCATTCCTCTCAATGCAGGTGGTGAACCGGGGTATTAATTTTTTGATGCCTTCCTCGAAGTAGTTTCCCGCCAACCCCTTCGTCCACTTCTGCACCTCCCCTTGACCTCCTCGTCGGTTGAAAACCTTTTTCCACCCATGTGCAGCTTCAGGGAGGTAAAGAGATAGTAATCTGAAGGTGCTAGGTCAGGGGAATGCGCGGGATGGTTCAGGACATCCCATTTAAACGAGGCAAGCAGTGTGTGGTCTGGCATTGTCGTGCAGCAGGCAGGCTCCCTTTGTCAGCATGCCTCTCCTTTTGTTCTGAATCGCCCTCCGCAATTTTTTTAGGGGCTCACAGTATCTTGCAGAGTTGATGGTCTCCCCTTGAGGCATATATTCAATTAAAATTTTGCCTTGACAGTCCCAAAACACGGATGCCATGATTTTCTTGACTGAAATTGTGGTTTTGAACTTTTTGGCGGAGGGTGAAGAGGTGTGACGCCACTGTTGAGACTGCCTTTTGGTTTCAGGTGTGTAGTGTGCAACCCAAGTTTCATCTCCAGTAATGATGGAGCGGAGAAATTCATCTCCATGGAGTTTGTAGCGTCTCAAAAACTCTTGCCCGACCTTGAATATTTCACACTTGGCGAGAGATTGGATTGACATTTTGCACGAAACGTATTGTCGCGTCGACAGTTCTCAATGTACTGACCTCGAACCGGTCTCGTTGCGGAGGGGAGGAATCAGGCTACACACAGTGTAGCCAACATGTCGAAAACAAAATCTCTCCGGGCGTGAGAGCCTCAGTACACTTACTTTCTGGACATGCCTCGTAAATTGATTGATATTATATAAGTAGTAGAACCATAATTGTATTGAAGTAGTACTTTAGAAGGAAGCTTAAAGTGCAACCAAAAACTCCATATTTTGTTCATCCTGTAATGGAAGAAATAAATGAAAATATATTTTATTTGAAGAAAATCATTATTTGATGGATATTCTAACATTCGCTGGTAAAAGGGGCCATTGAGGTAAAGAACACCGATACAGAAGAGTTTATACAACTTAGTCAGCTTTGTCTTTTTGCCCCTACTCATAGGGAAGGATTTGAACTACCGAGAGAAGGCATACTTTCAAGACCAGTCTGAATTAGACATTGAACCAGAACTTTGGTATCAGGAATCGCTCTCTTAACTTTAGTGCCAGTTATAAGAGTTTAACATTTAATCATAGCTAAATAATTGATTTAATAAGCATATTGTTGTGATATTGAAAAGTATTTAAATTTCTTTAAAGATAATAATATATTTAATTTAATCTACCAGTGTTTTCTTATTACTTCTCTTCTCTTTAAACATACACAAAAGCCCTTTACAAAAACCGCTCGTTCTACAATACACTACAAACATACAACAACACATCACGCCCAACCATATTTCAATACATACATACATACATACAACTTAAATACACATACAGACCTTTCTCTAAAATTTTTTTTCGTACTCAGGGGACCTCAAAACATATATTTTCGGAGAACACTCGATTCCGGAAATTTGACATGATCGTCACTAGGATCGTCTTACTAGGAGTAAGAGAAAGTATAAATATTTTTAGCAAAAGTTCTATATGTTTTTTTCTTATATATATATATATATATGTATACATTACTTCAAAATGCTCCACATTAGTATATGCTTCACATGCTATGACTTGCACAAGATTTAACAGATTTACATTAAACAATCAAACAATGTACAAAATTCTTAAACCGCAATAAATAGGCTAATATTAATATACTTCGCTCTCTCTCTCTCTCTCTCTGGATTAAATATTATTAAGCTATTATGGCTAGATTTTGGAATTCACAGAACTTTAGACATTTTTCAAAAATATCTTCTTTTTGTTTGTAGGCCATGTATAATTAATTTAAGTAAGATTTACTTACCCTAATAAGGGGCTTTCTAATATTTTCCAAAAGTTGGCACTGGAAAATTAAATGGTCCACTGTCTGGTCCTGTCCGTTTCCACTGGACACTTTGCCGTTTCTGTTATATGAAAGCGTTTTAAATAGTTTTTCATCTTTCCATGTCCTGTGAGCAGTTGGGCCATCTTATAACAATTTACTATGCATACTGGTAATTGCAATGTGTCAGTTACGAGAGGGAAGTACTGTCTAGTTATTTCATCTATGCAAGAGGACTCCCACATATCAGAATGGATTCCTGCAGAATGTGTTCTCTGCTACATCGCTACAAAAACAAATTGGAAGCTTTCATCAAGATGCATGTTTATTGCTGCCTTCTCAGCCAAGCAATGGGCCCTCTCATTACCGACAGTGCCAACATTAACTTTCGTCCAACTGAACTGGACTAAAACATTTATTTTTTAATAATCCTAAAATCTTACGAATATTTGAATGGCAGAGATGGCTGTTCTCTAAGATTAAGCAGTATGTCCAAAATTACTTGGCTATCAGTTAACACGTGAACCCGCCATATTCTATCTTTTTGTTCAATTTTAAGAAGCCATGCATGCATGCAAGTGCCTCCAGGATAGCAAGCAACTTAACCTGATTTTTTGAGCACCTGGCGTTTAAACTAAATTCAGCCTCTTTTATAATAATACCCCCATCTACAATATACTACACAAAAGCATATCCTACTTCTTCTTCAGATCGGCTGCCATCAGTGAAGATCTGATAATCTGGAGGAAAGTCAGAATTCCAATCTTCTTGTTTAATGATTTTTTTTTTTTTTTTTATAAAACTATTCGTGTGGCCAACTTTTAAACGTAACTGGATGCTCAAGGTTATGTATATCTGTAAATCTTCCAAAGATCTACCACGAACTGCATGTAATCACCTGAATAGCCATATACTTTAGTGGGTGTGTGTACAAAATATACCTCAAAAACAAAACAGCAAGAAGTTTATACTTGGTATTCTATGTGCGCACCACCACCACAACCGACACTAAGGTTCGGTCAAAATCAATCCACCAGAAGTGCGGCAATTTCTTCGTTTTCGCAATTCTTTTTGAAAACGGCTCCAACTATTTTGTTTAAACTTCGTTTACTAGTTACATACATAAATACTAATTTTTATTTGAAACATTTTACCAAATTTTTTCTGTTTTTTTTTTTTGAAACATTGATTTCTGAGGGAAAAGTAATTCAAGATAGTATAATAGTTAAGATAATTAAGTATAGCTTGCCTTTGAAGTACCATTCCTATAAAATTTATGTTTTCACTATCTGATAGTAATATTAAGAAATATTGTTAGAATTCCAAACTTGAAGAAATTCGATTGACCGAAAGTGCGACTTTACAGAGAATAGGTCCTTCGAGTTGTTCGTTAAGTGGACATATACAAGATATACAGGTTTGTTCGTTCAGATATAACAAGTATAAACTCTACCACGTTCTTTTATTGCCAGCCCAGCTAAACATTACAAACATTGCATTTCAAGGAAAGTTATTATCTAGAATAAGATAAGTCGTAGGAGTGTTAAACATAAGATTTTTTTTTTTATTGCGTTAAGGTAATATTAAATAAATATTGTTGCAAATCAATAGTAAGTTGGGGGAGGGGGCAGATTAAATGTTATGTAGAGGAGGTTATGTTAACAAAACTCCCAAGTAAGAGATATAACTAAAACAAATACAATATAAACTTTCTTAATGAGAGTTACGTGGAAATTATTTGCATTGATAATCACGTTGTTGATTTCCGTTTTACTAAAATGTTTACAGTTAACCTGTTAATGTTATTGCTTCCACTAGTATGTTATCAGTTGGCTGTAATACCATATATTTTACATGTTTATGAAATTAATTAAACAT
The DNA here is from genome assembly GCA_011037195.1 of Triatoma infestans. Lineage (NCBI taxonomy): Eukaryota > Metazoa > Arthropoda > Insecta > Hemiptera > Reduviidae > Triatoma > Triatoma infestans. The sequence goes on along the minus strand of JAAEAF010014591.1, from coordinate 49,520 downwards.
TCAAACAATAATAATATTATTGTGAGATTGGTTGATAGGAATTTCAATTAAATTCTATAAAAATAAAATTATATGCGGTGGAATGCTGGTAATAATATTGAGATTTTATACGGCAGATCAGTTTTTAATATTTTTTTTTTTTCCATGTTTTATATATTAATTTTGAAAAAGAAATATTTGCTTGACGTGTGTTTCAATCACACTAAAAACTTTTGGATACTAAATTTTGACTTTTTCTACTAATTTACTTTTTTTCACTTCAGAAATGGAGAAGGAACACTTATGTGGTGTCTTAGAAGTGCATCCAAGATCCTTAGGACATGGATGCACGGCCGATCAAGGGAATGTAAAGCCAAAACACCAGGCCAAAGGCAGGCGAAAATGTTCATTCATACCTACTCGCCCACGCTAACTCCAGAATTACTCCAACTAGGCCGGGTGGCCATAAGGATAGCAGTTGGCTGGCGTTCTCACTGGCGATTGTAGACTCAATAAGCGCATGGGCCTGGCAACGGATAGCCTATGTAGGTTTTTTTTTCAGGAAGAAAAGGAAGCAGCACTGCACGTCCTTTGACAGGGCGAGCGGCTTGTATGGCTGAGGTATCGTCTCTTTGGAGAGGAGAAGCTGACGCCTGCAAGCCTCAGCCCCAGGGGCCACTCTCGGATGTCTGTTAAGTCTATTAAGGCAGATAGGGCTCGAGAGGGTGCTCTGATGACAGTTGCTCTAAATTGACCATCTGGGAGCCTCCCCAGACTTCACAGCTCGACAAAGGACAGGGCTAAGTTAGGGGGTGCCACAATAAACCCATGGGGGTCGCGGTGGAGCAAGCTGAAAAGCCAATCTCCCCATAGAATCTAATCTAAACGGAGAACCCAAAATATACCTTTAAAATAAGAATAAAATAAAATTTTATATAATTAAAGTTGGAGATGACGACTTGTGTATGAAAATAATTACGGCGAGAATGTTTCCAGATATATAAGCAATTAATTCCACTTTAAAATCACAAAGTGCTTTTATTAGGGCCTTATGTGACAATTCTTCAAAGTTAGAATTTTTCCCCAATTAGGGCCTATATGCGATTTCGATTAGTGTACAAAAAAAATTGTTACAAAAATTAATCGGTGCGATAATAATTTTATTACGTTTTTAACCACAGTGATTGAAAAATATAAAGTAACCCGGCTAGCTAGAAAATCTTCTATCGAGTAATTTAAAATTGTCTACGAAATATAAAATTAACACTAATTATGTAACTATTTTATTTGGAATTTGTAGAGACTCGCACTAAAATTAATTGTCCACTATTAACCATTCAAAAACCATCATTGGAAGGGAAAAAATTCAACAAAATACCCGCGAACAATTCGGAAGAAAATTCTTCCAAACTATGCAAAGGATTTCATAGAATTTTCAAATCAAGAAATGGATTATATATCAAGAAAATTAATCACATAGGGAAAAGAGTTGAAGTTTACAGAGATTGACAATAATGAAAATGTGTGAAAATTGTTTTCGCTTCATTCAAAGATTTCACAAAATTTGGACATTCAGCAAGTAAACGAAGACACTGACGATTATGCAAGAAATTTTATTGCTTCACAAAGAAAGAAATAGAAGAATTTCGATGTTTGATGAAGAATTTAAAGAGAAATGTTTTAGAACCAAACTTGGATGAAGATAGAAATCGACAAATATGCAGAACAATTAATGAGACTATTTTCTCAGTGCCACCAGTTATATGAAGAAAAGAAGAATTTACTAAATCTGTTCCTTATACTCAATTAAAACAACTTTCTCATGATGTTAATGCAATTTTATATAAAATGACATATTTTCTTTACACAAATTTTACTCATGTTACATCCAACAGCTCGGAATAAACTGACACTCACATGGGTGCCGGAACATGCGAGGATTTCCGGGCAACGAGAGAGTGGATGCCCTAGCGATGGAGGGCTCGAAGAATACCTCCTTCTGTGGGTTGTAAGAGCATGATTCAAATTTCTACCAAAGGCTGGATAGAAGAACAGCGTCTGCAATCGTGGGAGAGAACACCAGGTCAGAAGCAGGCTAAATTCTATAATAAGAAACACTGGCCAAAATTCACGAGGGGGTCTATTAACAGAGGCATCGCAGGCTCTACCAGACAACGCGCAACGCCGATTCTACACGACTGAGGAAGGAATCCGGGTGTGCTGGCCTGAGGAGGACAAAGTTGCTTCAACTAAGAATACAAGCAATCCCGAAGCCATAAGCTTCATGACGAAGCCGCTTTGTTAGGCCTGATTAAAAGGGAGAAGGATGTGCTGTAACCATAGGGGATTCACAATAGACCTCTTAGAGTAGGTCATGGTGGAAAGAGGCCTGTGAATGCTAGATTCACATGTTTATCAATAAAATCCCAAAGATGGGTCGAAGTTTACACAAATGATGCCAGACTATCGCGAGAAAAATACTATTCAGTAACAAAACATTAAATAATCATATTTATTCAATAATTACAAGTACAGTAACTCTGAAATCTAACCGGGTCAATCCTTAGAAACCTAGAAATATAACCCTAATCAACTTCAATAACTTCATACATAAAGCTTACCGAAATAAAATGAAAACAGAAATAAATTCAATTAAGAAATATATAATGAGATATAAGTTGCCCAATTTAGATAGTTTCAAAAATAGAAATGTTTGCCAGTAAAATGTTTAAACTGTGAACATTGAGGATGCGAGGGAGGAGGAGAGATTTGTGCAGAAGATTAAAATGATTTAAGAAAACAGGTGTAATTCTGTTGTGGGAAGAAATTGAACTAAGAGAACTACCAACAACACTGGTGTTTATATTTGTACATCTAACAACTGTTGTTGGCACATACACACAACACAACTTATTTACTAAATTAATTTTTATTTCATCTTTTCAAATTTACCATGTTTAATATTTTTTGATTATTTTTATTTTTTATGTTTAGTATAAATATTCCCACGCTATCGCAGTATTATATAAAGAATAAAATATTATCAATCCGTTATTCAACTTCCTAAATAAATTACCTAATGAATATTACACCGGTAGATATGTTGCATGATTACAATATGAACGTAATAATTCGAAATACCTAAATTAGTTTATAAAGTTATAGATTATATTTCTCCATTTCTGTTTAAATCATCTACATAAACTAGATTAGTTAGTAGGTTATTTATATGCAAATTTCAATTATTGCCTGATAGTTTATAATTGTATTAGCGTTGAATTTAAATGTAGCTTGCTGTAATTGAACTTGAAGCTCTCTAATAAAGAAGGCCCTCTATGGAGATATGATGCTATAAAACTTGACAAACCTTCAGTACTGGCATAATTTCTTATCAAAGCAAAATTAATGAAGTGAAAATCAGTTTACCAGAAAGAGTTTCAAGTAAAAGTGGTAATTTATACAGGCTGACTACAATTATATAGGCTGACTACAATTATATAGGCTGACTACAATTATATAGGCTGACTTCAATTATATAGGCTGACTACAATTATATAGGCTGACTTCAATTATATAGGCTGACTACAATTATATAGGCTGACTACAATTATACAGGCTGACTTCAATTATATAGGCTGACTACAATTATACAGGCTGACTACAATTATACAGGCTGAATTCAATTATATACGCTGACCACAATTATACATGCTGACTACAATTATACAGGCTGACTATATTTATACAGGCTGACTACAATTATACAGGCTGACTACGAAAGTTTTATTCCTAATAAGAGGAAAGTATTGTACATAATCGTGTCAAATTTTCTATATTGACTTTTCAACGGAAATTCAAGTTTTGACGTCCCCTTTTTGAAAAGAGTCTCCCTCTGTACCCGTGTGGGTGTGCGTATGTGCGCTCATGAATGTGAACAGTATAGCTCAAAAACGTGAAATTGCAGAATGTTCATATTTGGCATTCCACTTGGGTATCACCGTAAGATCCGACAGGAACTTAACTACCTGTCAGAATTCCTCAACCAGAATTTACACTTTACTAAATGAATTTTCCAGATTTTTGCTATTTTCTTGAAAATTGCTCTAACGATTTTCTTTTAAGTATATTAATTATATACATACAAAGAGCTATAACTTTTTATTTAAAACTTGAGGATCGGATATTCGTTTTCAATTTCGAACTTATAGCTTTCTGAAATGGCGGATCACCGTGGGATTTAAAACACTTACTACAGGAGATAATCCTAGTTGGTTTTATATATATACATGGATTCTGCTTCAGATATTCCAAGAATTCTACAACATCGGCAACCGCTTAGCTCATCAGAATGGCTGTTGTCCCCACTTTTGCAACGTTTAATTCAAAATACTGCCGTATTTCAGTGCACCTCTTCTTCCAGTATTTTTTCGGGTAGCGGTCTTTGTACTTAGCGTTTTTTTTCCCTATAACTCTAAGAAAACCGTGAATCACAATTTTTGTCTTCGTACATTTTGGTTGCAAAGACTACAGCGACAAACTAAGTCGATGTGGCTACTCAATTTCATTGAGTTGCTAAAAAAAAAAAAAAGGATTACTGATCAATCTACATGAGACCAATCTCAAGTCAAAAAAAAAAAACAAATGTTACGAAACTAAAATAAATAGTGCAAACAAGAAAAAGAATGAAACATACACAAATTCAATAAATAGGACATTAAATGAAACTATTTTAATAACCGATTTCTGAAAGACTGTAGCAAATGAGAGTTAAAGACATTTTAGTACATAACTGAATTAGTAAAAAGCAAACATTGATATAAATTACATAAAACTAATATAAGATTTATACGTTCGAGCTATTTTCGGTAAAATCGCGAAAAAAATATCAATTAGCAATCGCACTTCCAGTGAGGATTTTGACCTTCTTGTCAGCTACAATGATGTGCCTAATCTGAATTTAAACATTCTTGCATAATGAATGCCATTAAAATGGTCGATAGTGTTACATCATTTGTCTACAATTATTATTCAGTGTACTCTAAAAAGAAAGAATCTTCTGTGATTAGTAAAATAAGATAATGAGTGAAAAAAATGATATTCCAAATTGTCCAACTAAAAGGAAGAAGTGAGGTTGTTCTCCTAGAGTCATCACGATGGAAGCCATTCCGAAAACTATAAGGTCTAGAGTTCTTTAAGTACATTTACTTATGATTAAAAAATTTCTTCGGCCTATGAGTTTAAAAAGCGTTATGGAAAGTTTCTTGAAAATACAATTCAATGAGAACAGTTCCACAATAAAAATTATATTCGTAAGAGATGAAGTAAAATATAATTTAAACATGAAAAAAAAAGAAAAGGTGAAGTTAAAAATACGAAAGATAACAGCTGGCCACATAATGAGAAATACAAAGAGAAACTTGACAGTGAAGTATTAGCACGCTGCTGAAAGAAGGGTCAAGGTGAGCTCGTTTGGTAGCAGTAGTCACTGCAGAACTGCCGTCAACTTGACCTCTATCTCTCTCTCTCTCTCTCTCACTTCTCTATATTATTATCATTATCATTATTATACCACCGGAAATATATAAGGAACTATATTTAAACAAGGCTAAATATTCACCTATTAATATTGCCAATAATATTATCACTTTTAATTAATATTAATTTTAAACCTTTAGAAAAACTGTATGTAGTAAAAAAGTAATTCTCAAAATAACTTTAAAAAAAAAAAAAAAAAAAAAAAAAAACAAGAAGTTATTCTTAATTTACCAAAAACTTGCCCTTAATTTTGAGGTCAACAAGAAAGAAAAATTATGGCCTCTTTTTAGGAGAGTATCTACAAAAAAACTAGGTCAGAACTGAAACACAGAATTAAACTTCTAAATTTTACATTTTATTATTCAACATTTCTCGTTTATAAGGGTCGGGAAATACAGATTTCTTTTTTTCTTTTCTTGGTTTGATCCTATTCCCCAAGATTACCTCTTGTTTTCCAGCGGTTTCCTATAAATTCCGGTCATCCCATCTTTCCAGGCATTTCGTGTTCTATCTATATCATCATTCCCCTGCCTTCGGGATCATCTTCTTCTTCTTATATTGTAATTACCAATTTTTAAGCCAACTCTTTTTCTACAATTCATTGTCCCGTTTCTGTCATTTTAATTTTTATTTATTTAATTTTATTTCTCATTATATGTACTCGTTAAATGCGCCCATGATGAGTAAAAATACGCCCCAAAAAATCCTACATCCATCGTCATAAAACAAATTGCTTTACTTAAAGTAAGCAATGTAGCTCTCTTAGACAATATATAGACAGAACTAACTTAAAAAACCGACGCTACAAACTCCTCACAAGCCTCAAAACTGATCTTACAAAACAAAACACAGTTGTATCACAGACATTTTCCGAGGTAGCCCTGCTTCATTTTGTGGTCATCAACCGGTTTCGGGCGTTTGCCCATTATCAAAATTTTTTTTTCCAAAACAGTGTGATAACATAGACTTACATTGAGCAAATTTAGTTGATATATTCAGGATCTGCTCAGGAGTGTTTATCAAGGAAGCTTGTCAGGAGTTTACAGCGTCGGTTTTCATGTTAGCTTCTGTCTATATATCGTCTAAGAAAGTAATATGGCTTACAATGAGATGTTTGGACGGCAATGGCCAGAGGAGTTTATCGACCGGTTTCGGGTGTTCGCCCATCATCAGGATGTTTTTTGTCGAAAACAGTGTGATAACATAGACTTGCACAGAGCAAATTTAGTAGATACACTCCTATCTTCTATCATTTCAATTTCTATTTATTTAATTTTATTCCTCATTATATTATGCTTCGCTCAAAAAATCCTAAAACAAATCTCTCTCTCTCTTTTTGGCTCATGAAGAGTCTTGCCCACCTCAAGACGGGCCCGCCACGCGCAGCCGCCCTCCAATTGCGGAATCCAAGCATTGCCAATGCGTCTTTTGCCACACATTCCTGCCATCGCAGCCTTGGTCTGCCTACTGGCCTGGGACCTTGCACAGTGCCCTCCAAAATTTTCCTCGGGATCTCTTCCCTACACATCCTCGCCAAGTGCCCTGCCCACTGGAGTCTTCCAAGTTTTATTACCTTAGAGATATCCGGCTCCTTGAATAATGCGTAATCTTCTCGGTTATGCCTGATTCTCCAGTTCTGGCCATATTGCATAGGACCATAGATTCTACGAAGCACCTTCTGTTCAAAAACCGCCAGGTCTCGTTCATCTGTTTTCATCATGGTCCACGCTTTGGAACCGTAGATCAGCACTGGCCAAATAAGCGTCTTGTATAGCAGTGACTTTGTGCTACGGGAGATGAGCTTGCTTTTCAAATGTTTTGCTAGGCCGAAATAACACTTGTTCGCGGCCATAATCCTGCTTTTAATTTCTAGGCTCCCCTTGTTTTCGCTATTTACCAAAGATCCAAGATAGATAAATTCACTGACCCTCTCAAACCTATAGTGCGCGATCATCAGGTGCTGCTCTTGTCATAAAACAAATAGTTTTCCTTAAAGTAAGCCATATAAAAAGGTATTCAAATCGTCAGGCCTTAAAATTACAATGAGGTGTTTGTACGGCAATGGCCAGAGGAGTTTATCAAAGAAAAAGAATTCTTTGTTGCTTTAAGTTTCGGGTACCATCAGGAGCTCTGTAAAAATTTATTGGAGAAAATACAATAAATTTTTACAGAGCTCCTGAACCACAAAAAAAAAGAAGCAGGCTATCAAAGAAAATATCTCTGAAACAAAAAATACTTGGCAGAAACCTACTGTATTTATGACCAATTTGGTCATATGGTATTGACTGAACTATAAGGTACTCAACGTACCCAGACCTTACATCTTTTTGTCCAAGATCTAGCAAAAAGTAGTTAATTTGAATTTCATTATTCCGTAGCAACAACTCCTACCCAATCTTTTAAATGAACAGCATTCCTCTCCCGCAATACCAGCAATCCTCCCGCAATCCTCTCTAAGGAGACTAAAAAGAACATGGCCTTGCGATTTGCTTTTATCCTAAAAAGAGAAAATAAAAAAAAGAGTGAAATAATGTGTTTTTGTCGATAGAGTATCAAAAGAATCAGCTACAAGAGAGACCGAAGTGCAGTGGAAGAACGAAATGGAAAAATAATAATTTTGGAAAATAGTTAAGTAAAATAATTTTGTGAAAATTAGCTAGTTCATCAAATAGTGCATTTTAGTAATGGGGGTAGAGGCAGGTATACTACAATCTAGGTCAATACAAACCAAGAGACAAAGGCACAAGAATCCGTTAAATTAATTCAATGCCATTTGGCCAACTGTTTTGAAGAGAAGGCATTCTTTCGAACAGTCTGCATTCTGCTTTCAAAGCCAGAACACTTGCTTCAGGAATCGCTCTCTTAAACTCATGCCAGTGATAGAGATTAACATTTATTCTAGATTAACAATTGATCTATTAAGCATACATAATAGTTGTGATATTGTAAAATATTTAAATATCTTTAAAGATAATATATTTAATTTATCTACCAGTGTTTTCTTAATTATTTCTTATTACTTCTCACTTAAACATATATATTTACAAGCCCCTTTACAAACCGCTCGTGCTACACAAGCTACTAAAGAAGGAAGAAGGTTTGCAAAGTTATTACAGCAAGCCGGTCGAATACCAAGCAATTTGATTCATGGATCCAAAATCATAAATAAACCTAATTAATTACTGAAACAACTAATAAATAAAAAGAACTAAATTCAATAAAAAATTATTACAGAACGTAATTGTAATATTTAATTTTGGGTTCATCTATAAATTTCATCAAATAGTATCGAATAATAACAGACGGACAATTGCCCCATACTGAGACGTTTCTCTTTATAGGTTTCTCAAACTGTTAAAGTTAAGGTACCCCTTTCTGTTATAATATAATTATTATATACTTAAGGTAAGTGCGCTAGCCACTAGACCAACGTAAAAAACAAAAATCACTGATATAAATTATATAAACAAAACAAAAAAATAGGATTTATTATCTTACTTCCTAGATGTAGGGGTAGTGAACCCCCACCACTCATCCACACTAGCGAGTGAACCCCCACCACGCATCAGAGAGAAAGAGCCCCTCTCGAGAGAGAGGGAGGAGAGGCCAGTTGGATATATTATATACGAGAGACAGAGTCAAAAAAAGATATTCTGTTCACAGTCTCACACTTGAATTGTACACATCGTTTAGCCACGTCAGTCTGTCTGTTCAGTTCTTGTAGTGTAAAGTATACAGTCCTTGGCAGTCAGTCATATACATATATATCAATTATATATCTTATACCGATATTGAGGTGTTATTTATCTAACAACATCTACAACCAACATCTCCTCCTACAACCATTACATAGATCACCAATATTTTTATACACAAAAAATTTTACACCCACACACAAATTAAGTGAAGGAAAGAGAAGTAGAATAGAATAGAATAGAAGCGGGAGGGAGGGAGCCTCATTCCACTGCGACCTACAAGTCGAGGTCTATTGTGGATCCCCTTAAGTTACAGAACAGCCCCCAGCTTTGCCCTCCTAATCAATCCTAGCAAAGCTGAGAGCGGCTCCGACATGAAGCTTTCAGCTTCGGGATTGCCCGTCCCCAATTGAAGAAACCTAATCCTCGCCAGGCCGGCGCACTCACAAAGGATGTGCGCCGGGGTCTCCTCCTCTACCTTGCAGAATCGGCATGCCGCACTATCCGCAAGTTGTAGGTGGTGCATGTGTCTATTCAGCCTACAATGCCCTGTTAGTAGACCCACAATTAACCTTATATCCCTTCGGGTTTGGCTCAGTAGGTCTCTGGTAAATTTAGGCAAATGTCTTTTAATGAAGAGCTTTGCCTGCCTCTGTCCTGGTGTTCCCTCCCACCAACGCAGACGCTGATCTTCTATCCAACCCCTGATAGAAGTTTGGATGAGACTCCTGGACAAGCCGCAGAAGGGTTCGGGGCCTATAAAGGTATCCTGCGAGCCCTCCCTCGCTAGGGCATTCGCCCTCTCATTGCCCAGGAACCCCGCATGTCCCGGCACCCAGGCGAGTGTCAGTTTATTCCGAGTACCCACCTCGGTGAGGGCAAGTAGGCAGTCCCACACCAGTCTTGAGACTATTTGGTGTGAGGAAAGTGCCTTCAGGGCTGCCTGACTGTCGGAGTATATGGCCACTCTTCTACCCACTATCCTTTGCCTTATAATCTCCCTAGCGCAGAGTTGTAACGCCACGACTTCAGCCTGAAAGACCGTGGCGTACTTCCCTAGGCTGGCCTTAATTAAAGAGAAGTAACAGCCGTAAAAGAAAGAATTGGGAAACTTTGAGATTTATAATTAGATTAAACAAAAACAATAATACTCTAAAAAAAAAAAATTAACTAAATGTTAAACTAGTTTTTATCTTTAAATATAGCGCACTTAAATATAAGTTTAAAATTAGGAGAACATGTTAAAGATTGGCAGATAAATAATAGAATATTATTAACATAAATGTATATTACAAAACATGATATAAAATATATTTTTTCCCAGCGAACCTAAACAACTAATCAACAAGTTCTATTTCTATGTTAATTAAATAATATTAAGATAAAGAAACACCAGTATAGAAAGATCTGATTGAAGAAAAATCTGTATAAAATTATAAAATACTCGTAACATAAAAATACTTGGGAATTTAGTTTTTTAATTAACTAAAATATCAAAACATTTTAATGAATATAAAAAAACAGATAGATTTTCCTGATAGTGACGTAATAAATTTAATAATGTGTAAAAAACAAAGCAGAGTATTCATTATTTTAATATTCTTTTAAAGATCTGTGATTATGCTGTGATTGATCAATACCGAAAGACTTATTGTTAGTGAACGATTAAGGCCTGATCAAACAAGGTAGAATTAACATTGTCAAGTATGCCAGCACTAGGAAATAGAAATAGAGCAACACAGAAATGGCTGCCAAGTCAATATCACCATGGCCTAGTTTTATTGTGGCTCCCTTTGATGGCAATGCATGTCTGTGTTTGTTGTATAATGAACTACAGTAATATTAGCAAAATGGAGAGTGCATAGGAGTGCACTATACATTGTGAACATCTAAATAATATTAATTAAAATTTAAAAAAAAAAAAAAAAAAAAACCCTACGGCGCAACAGCCCATACCACCAGACGGCGATTTGAACAGGGAGCGTCTGGTAAGAACACCGCAGTTCCCACGCCGTTTAATTGCCCAGCCTTTGCTATCTAGGGCGCTACTAACTGTAGCTTCCCACTTTTTATCACGATAGTGGGTCAATACCGACTTTGCCCTCACGGGGATTCTAACCCTGAATTCTCGCACGAAAAGCGAGTGCGCTAGAATTACAATTAAAAGTATTGCCAAAATTCTAAGTTTAAAGAAAAATAGGTTGTGAACCGGAAGTGTATTTTTACTGAAATTATCTCAGTTTTCTAACATTTTATCCATAAAAAAACTTCGCTACTATAGTACAATATACGATAGATACCATCCAGCTAAATAATGTTCAAGTCCATCAATGAATTGTTTCAATTCAGAGTTTAAAGTAAATTGGCTAAGAAAAATGCAACATTATCCATATAAGTGTCTAGTTTTTGTTATTGCCCCGATTTTCAAAAAAACTTGGATACATTGGGTCTTTTGAATGAAAAAATAAGGAAATACTTTCAAGTGTTTACTTTTATAAAAAGTATACACTTTTAAGTATAAGCAATTACTTGTTTTCAATTGAATAAGAGCCACCTTTTACTTAAAAATAAATACTGGAAAAACAATCGACAAAACCCGCTCTGTAGTCCCCAATACTTCCCTTTCAGTCTATTTTAGTCTTTTCTTACGTGTGAGTGTAATTATTATAATATAATTATGTCAACGATTGAAGAAGAAGTGCATGCCATATGTGGGAGCCAAAGAATCCTTCTTGTAGTAAGGTAATAACATCATCAAGCGCAGTGGTGCTGAATAAGTCCATGACGCCAGGAATAATACAGGCAAAAGATAAAGCCTGGAAGGTAATTAGAGAAGAATTTATGAAAAATACGGAAAAAGCATAGGTGACTGTAGATCAGCTTAAAAAACATTAAATAATATGAAGACAGATGTGAAGAAAAAAAAGTGACCAAAATATTATTGGTAACAAGAAAATCAAGCTGCACAGGACTGGGAGAAAGATTTCTTTGAACTTTTAGATTCCAACCACAATCCAATTTTTAAAACTCAAAAAAATCTTTCTGCGACACCTGTTTGAAATCCTGGATCATTCAAAACACGAAGAAATATTTCCATCTTTTGCCGAAAACTAAGATGGATCCCCTCCTGTTGTTTTTTCTAAATTATTTAGAAAATGATCAAAACTTTAAAATTACCTGCACTTATATTTGTTCCTACTCTGTTATTCTATACCTTTCGTATATTTATAAAGTCGGCCATAGGTACTGTGATGGATGCAAGAAACTTGGAAATAATATTAATTTATAAAAAAATCAGAAATGTGACATTCCCTTGCAAAAGGGCAAGCCAGGTATACAAGTCTAGTTACTGGTACGGTTCAAGAACAATTATGGCATTGTACTACCCCTTCTCCTCACAGGGGAGGAATTGAAGGAACAAAGAGAAGAGATTCCTATAAAGACAGACTTGTGCTAGAAATCAAGGTGGAAACATCAGAGCTATACCAGTACTACGTTATAAGAAATTATTATAAGCTATTGTGATATTCAAAGTAACTTAATTTCTCTTAGAGAATATATTTAATTTAAACTACCAGTGTGTTCTTAATTATTCTTATACTTCTATATTTTCCTCAAACATACTTACAAGCCTTTATACAAGACCGCTCGTGCTACACAAACAATTACACATCATCACACCATAACATTACAGTACATTTGAAGCCAGAAATTTTAAGTAAAAAAACATAAATGATGCATATTAAGTAACCTTAAAAAAATACAAGTCAGTACTTGCATCACAAAGTTATTACTTATCTTGATTCAATCGAAAATAAGAGTTCACTAGGAAAATTGTGAATAAATACTTGCGAATTAAGTAATTATTGGAAACATTTAGAGTTTACTAATTTCATTAAGCAAACTATAAATGGATTGTTTAGGTGGAGAGAATTTGTCTCTGGTTGATGAAATGAGATTGACTTTGTTAACACTGGTCAACTAATATATTAATCAAGAGACACACATTGCCTGGACTTTACAATAGAGAAATGTTTAAGGTAGAATGGTAAATGGGTAATGAATGACACTTAGTGATTGGATGTATTGAACTGTCCATAACTGTACTGAACTAACTATCTTTTCATGGACTGTCCGTCACTATATTTATACAGTTTCTCGCACTCCAATCCGAGAGAGTGCTTTGGTTTGTTTCTCTTCTCTTACTGTCTTTGGTTGCTGATCTCTCTTTGGTTGCTGCTACATCATCAATATAATGGATGTGTTAGGTGGAGAGAATTTGTCTCTAGTTGATGAAATGAGATTGACTTTGTTAAAACTGGTTTAATTAATATATTAATAAAGAGACACCGACTGCCAGGACTTTACAATAGAGAAATGTTGATGTTTAAGGTAGAGTGGTAAATGGGTAATGACACGTAGTGATTGGATGTATTGAACTGTCCTGCTTGGGTTTGTTTCTCTTCTCTTACTGTCTTTGGTTGCTGATCTCTCTTTGGTTGCTGTTACACAACACTTGTGAGTTCAGTAAACACTGATGTTTTATTCAAGTGGTTGTAAGTAAAGACATTTATAAAACGCCAAGTAAAAGCAAATGCTTATTTTTATTCAATAGGTCCATTATAAATGTCTCCCTTTTATTTGAAACATTTACCCAAAAAAAAAAAAAAAACAAATTTTGGGGGCTTGCGGAACGTGACTTAAACTTTAGAAGAATTGCTATAGAAAGTCTCGAGAGGACATATTGTTACATTCAAGATAGCTTCTTTTATCTTAATAACCAACTAGTAAAATGTATAGTTTCCCTACCATCTAGAAAGGATAACTAACTGTTGAGTAAAATGTCCAGTTTCGAAAAAATTTTACTACTCATTTTCTTATCAGTTTTTATTTTTTTTAATTACCGCAAGTTTATATCTATTCTAATAAAGTCGCACTTCTTGATAACAGATTTTATTCAAACGGAATTCTTTCTAAGAATGCATTTAACATCCTTTTATATTATTTAGGTGTGGGTATCTTAAATTGTTCAGAAAATACATAGAATCCATTTCATTAGCAAAAAAAAAAAAATCTGGTTTGAACACTCATACAACCTTCTCTCACTCCAATTCTCAAAATTATAATTGACAAATTTTATAGTTAGTGTACCAAATTTAATGAAATTCGTCGAAATCTGAAAAAAAAATGTTCAGTAAAAGTGCACATCCGGTTTACTAATTTTCTTGAAACTCAGAATTTTGACCATCTATTTATTTTTAATTTATTTTGTTTGGATGATAGAATTGTATTAACAACTATGATTGCATTTTAAAGAAAAAACATAACCCCAGCCCGCCCCTAAAGTGCCCTTAAATGAGTTTACCCAGAGAAATGTTTTAAATAAAAGTTGTACACCTTTGTCTGTGTAATTTTTATATATGTTGTTTCAAGAAAATCGTCGGAACCATTTTTGAGAAAATCACGAAAAAGTGTAACAATCATTTAGTAAAGTGATAAAATAAACTCAATTTCCGGTCATCCGATTTTTTTCTAACTCGGAATTTCAACAACATATTTATAATTCTAATTAACATTATTTAGATGACAGAATGGTCTAATAAACTGAAATAGCACTTTAGAGGAAGCCGTAACCCCACCGCTCCCCCCCAAAAGTACCCTTAAATGGATTTTTCCGGAGAAATATTACAAATACAAGTTGTAGGTCTTTGTATGTATAGTTGATACAGCAAGTTTGAAGAAAATTGTTGGAGCCACTTTTGCAAAAATCGCAAAAAAGTAAAAACACCAACTAGTAAAGTGGTACTTCCGGTTGAGGTTTCGACAGATAACGTACTGTCAGATCCCATGGTGACACCTAAACGGATATCAAGTTTCAACTTTCTATGGTTTTTCGTTTTTGTGCTACGCTGTTCACATACGTGCATACAGACTCACATAGAATTCATTCTCTAAAAACCACTTTTTGGGACTCAGGGGACCTCAAAACGGATATTTCCGGTGAAAAATCGATATCGAAAATTTGACACGATTGCAATACTTCCTCTTACTAGGAGTAAGAGAAAGTAAACAACTAACTGTTCTAATTGAATACCTATTTGTGTAATGATGAAATAACTACCGAAAAAAAATATGTCATTTTTTTATTATTTTTAATTCTTCTTATTTATTAAAATGCTTTACAGAATTTTTGACAGTCTGTCATTCAATACGTACCACAACAACACATCGAAGCAAAAATGTGACAGAAAACTGTGTAGCTGCGATTGACACACAGACTATGTTTTGTTTTAATAATCTGAGTAGAGCTTATATAATGATAAACTCCACTCCTTTTTAATTTCTTTTTATTCCAGAAGAGGAAGTATTACGACGATCGTATCAAATTTTCAAAATTGATTTTTTCACCGGAAATTACACGTTTTATGGTATCCTAAATCCCAAAAATCTTTCTGCAACATTTTGTTTTTTTGAGATATCTCAATATAATCCCAATAAAACACTGACCATAATCTTTCCAGCCGATGCAAATTGTCATTGCTTTCTTCGATGCAGTGCCATCGGATTCTATTGCTGTCACTTCTATCCACTACTTGGATTGCTGCTGTTTTGACTCAGGTGTAATGTGATAAATTGAATTGACAAATCGGGGCAGAAATTTCGGTTGAATTCTTCTTAAAATGGCATAAACATTGCTGAAAAACACGATTCCTCATTTGTATGTGATTAGGTTTTAACAAATGAAGCACCCATCTTGCATGTAAATGAGGTTGTTGAGGAGAGAAATTAGGTTTGATTTAATGAACGAGATATGCTGACACTAATAGCTAAGTTTACATTAACTGCGCTGGACTTTATAATG
This sequence comes from Triatoma infestans, assembly GCA_011037195.1. Lineage (NCBI taxonomy): Eukaryota > Metazoa > Arthropoda > Insecta > Hemiptera > Reduviidae > Triatoma > Triatoma infestans. The sequence goes on along the minus strand of JAAEAF010014591.1, from coordinate 33,449 downwards.
AAAATGATAGAATGAATGGTGAGAGTAGAGAGATATGACACGATGCGATGGCTGGTGTACAGTTGTATGGTTGTATATGATAGATCCCTTTAGATAGATTCCCACTGGCTTATATACACAGGTTCTCCCACTCTAGCCTGCCTAAGTCAGAGAGTAATCTCTGTTAACCAGAGAGGGCCTCTCTTCTCTCTGCTATGGTTACATTCTCTTTGCTGTGGATGGGTGCTATTACATTGCACCTTTAATCGTCGATCATCTAGAACCTTACTTTGTATATTCTTGATATTTTCTTGGGTTTGCAATTTTTGGGCGACCACGTTTAAACTCAGCTGCCCATTTTTTTTTTTCCAACAACTTTGGATGAATTTCTGTATGCGATAAACCATCCAAAACGATGAATTTTTATGACGAAACGGTATTCCAAGTTTATTCATTTTGTCAAAAAAAAAAAACACAATACGCTTACTTTAAACACGTCGTATATTTTACACATTTGGTTATATTTATTTTTGCAACAAATGTGCCAATGTAATAATAAAACAGTAATTTCATTTGAGGCAATGACATCTATGGGGCTAGGCCAAGAACTATTCACCTTGCCCTAGTACCCACCATACAAACCATTCGCTTAAGAACATTTTTTTTTCCTATTCAGAGGACGTCGAAATATATATATTTCCCGTGAAAACTCAATTCGAAAATGTGGCATAATCGCAGGATTAAGAAAAAGCAAAAAAAAAACAAAACACACAAAGACTTCCTTTAAAAATGGAATACTAACTACATTTTATTTCGAAAAAATTTAATTTTGGGGGAATGGTGGGGATGTTCTATCTTAGGAAAAGGATCGTGAGTTGCGGTCTTTTTTTGAAAAAAAAATAAAAAAACTTAAATTCTTGCCAACGTTTCGACAAATATATTGTCTTTTTCAAGGCATAAAAAATAATTGTTCACTATTCTCTGTGTTGTTGAGGTATTCTCAACTTTTTATTTACAAAATTATACATAAGTTTTCAATTTTGATATGTTTTAAAGATTATTTAAATAGTTTTTATTTTTTTATTTTTTTATGCCTTGAAAAAGACAATATATTTTGTCGAAACGTTGGCAAGAATTTAAGTATTTTTATTTTTTTCAAAAAAAGACCGAAACTCATGATCCTTTTCCTTCATACAAGCAACGGTCGAAAAGAATCTTCCATAATTACTGCTGAGTTTGCATCATTTCCGTCAAAATACAATGGGTAACTTCAACACAATAAAGAATACTTTTGGACAGGAGGCATCAATAGTTTTAAAAAACTGGGCTAATGAAAAATCACCGTCTGGCTTTTCTTCTTAATCGGAGAATTTTCTTGTTAAAATGCAGAAGAGAAAGAATATTTCCTCGCCATATTTCTGTTAATGTAAAGGCACCATTGCAGCAATATCAGCCCTATATAAAGGAACTAGAAAACGCCATGTTCAGATACAAGAGGAGTATTCTAAATATTGAAATCAAAGTCTGCATTCTGAACATTAATAATGTTAGAAAAAATATAAGCTATTTCTAATCCACCGCTAATTTATATCTACCTGTATCAGTTATAGCGGATTTCAATCACAAACAAACTGTAGCCGTTCCAGAGAATTTTCAATAATTACAAACTAAATCAAATTAAAAAATTCAATGTTCTGATTGAAAAAAATTCAAATTCTTTTAAATTGAATGACAATTGGTTTGTTAATTTGACATCGGTTGATATACCAGTCAGTGTTAAAAATATTTTAAGTTTAGGCCCTTCATTCAGTTTACCGTACCACAATAAAAAGATACCATTAAACAAGATTTTAGCTGATACAGAATACGCTGTAGATTTGTTGCCGGATTCGGATAAAGATTCGTCTAGAGCAAAGATTGTTAATATTTATAACTAACTTTATACAAACCTCACAACATACATCCTGTAACTATCCTTTACTTTCCAATGTCAAGATTACCAAACAATTCCTTACACAAAATCCAAATGTTATCATCCTTTCCAGTGATAAACCTAGACAAACTGTTGCCATGTACAAAGACGAATATGATTTAAAAATCTCTACACTCATCTCTGACACTGACACCTACACTAAATTAAACAAAGACCCAACGAACGTCATTAGAACAGAGACTAACCGACTTATCACTGAACTCTACAAAAACAAATACATTGACAGACATATGCACAAACAATAAACTTACGAACAATTCTCCTATTCCTCCCAAAATCTACGGCCTTATTAAAACACATAAACCGGGTAGTAACCCCCTACGACCTATCATTTCCTTCATCAATTCTCCTACTTATCAATTATCCAAATTCCTATCCGAAATATTACAACATCATTTTTGTTCACTATACTCTGTGTTGTTAGGTGTTCTCAACTTTTTATTTACAAAATTATACATAAGTTTTCAATTTTGTTTTGTTTTAAAGATTATTTAATAGTTTTTTATTTTTTTATTTTTTATGCCTTGAAAAAGACAATATATTTGTCGAAACGTTGGCAAGAATTTGTTTTTTTTTATTTTTTTCAAAAAAAGACCGAAACTCACGATCCTTTTCCTTCATTTAAGCAACGGTCGAGAAGAATCTTCCATAGTTCTATCTTAGGTTTATCACTAATCTAGCCAACTAGTTCTATAGAGACTGATAGGAACACGGCTTATATGTCATAACAATATAATCAAATTCCGGTAGATGTATGCCCTAAGAGCCATAATGAAGGAACCAACAATAAACATGTAATTCCCCCACTATCTATAATATTTTTACTTTCTCATACTCCTAGTAAGAGGAAGTATTGTAATCGTGCCAAATTTTGTCATCTAAAGTGCTATTTCAATTTATTACACAATTCTATCAGCTAAATAATATTAATTAGAATTAAATATGTTGTTGAAATTCCGAGTTTGAAGAAAATCAGAACACCAGAAGTGCGTTTTGACTGAAAAGTATTATTTTTCAGTTTTCTGGTATTTTTTTTTTACTTTCTTGGAATTTTCTCAAAAATGGCTCCGGCGATTTTCTTCAAACTTGATATATCAATTACACAAACTAAGATCTACAACATTTATTTAAAACATTTCTTTGAGAAAATTAATTTAAGGGCACTTTTTGGGGGAGGAGTAGAACTAGGATTTCCTCTAAAGTGCTGTTTCAGTTTACTATATATACAACCCTATCATCTAAATAATATTAATTAGAATAATTTAATGTGTTGTTGAAATTACGAATTTGAAAAAATTCGAATGACCAGAAGTGCATTTTTTCTAAAACGCATTTTTCAGTTTTCTGATATTTTCTCAAAACGGTTAAAACGATTTTCTTTAAACTAGGAATGTGAACTACACATATAGAGAGTTACAACTTTTATTTGAAACATTTCTTCTGGTGGCGTCATTTAAAGGGGATCGTTAGGGAGGGGGTGGGGTTATGTTTTTTCTTTAAAATGCTATCATAGTTGTTAATACAATTTTATCATCAAAACAAAATAAATTAAAAATAAATAGATGGCAAAAATTCCAAGTTTCAAGAAAATTAGTAAACCGGAAGTGAGCCATTACTGTACATTTTTTTCAGTTTTCCTGAAACTGCAACGAATTTCATCAAATTTGGTACACAAACTAAAAAAAATTTGTCAATCAGGTACAATTTTGAAAACTGGTGTACGAGAAATTTGTGTGTTGTGTTTCACACCAGATTTTTGGATAATATAAAGTACAACCAAACATTAAGTCGTAAAATGTAATCTCTAAAATATTTGCCAATAATAACTGTAACAATGTCTTGTGTTTCAGCTCTTCTAATGACAATAGTTTTAATAAAAGAGGAGATTTATAAATTTATTATTCGTTCACACAAAGAAAATGACCTGGTATCATTAATAAACCACATCTTTAATTCATAAAACCACACATTAACATCAACAAAAACAATGGTTTATATCAAGGGTAATTATGTTTTTAATTTATTTCTGCCCTTATCAATGTGAAAGAAAGTTTCAACAACTTGCCCTAAATAAATTACTTGTTGATCTCTTTAAGTCATAAAATATAAACACAATAGAAAAGTTTATACTAAGTTAATTTAACAAAAAAGAAAATAAAAAGTCCGTCTATAATTTTATAGAAACTTTTCTTAAGTAGGCAGATAAGAGAAATTACCATGATAAATTCCTGAAAATATTTATATTATTGTGTAATTTCTTTTATATTTATTATACTCTGAATAAAATAAAGGATAATTAAAATATAGGAAATAAAAAGAGTTTTAACAATTAGCAGATGTTAAAGTAGAATTACGTGTGAATATTTATAATGTGAATCATCCGTATGAAATAATAGAAGTTTGTAATCAGCAAGAATAATTTAATTAAACAAAAAAAATACCGAGGTTTAATAATTAGTCATCAAATAGTTATTTAATTTAAATAAAGAAAATATATTTACTTTCAAAATTAGATTAATGTAAAACAACTGACATAGAAATTATGTTAGTGGCAGAGATAATTGGCAAACCGCAGGTTAACTGATACCGCCGAAATACAGTTTCTACGACATTATTGTCAAAACCCATATCTCTGAGAAACCACACACACAGTGTGCCGCCAACTTTCTAAACAATTATTGTTGTCTATCTCTACTATAGATTACACGCAGTATAATAATAAATAAATTGTTTACATTTAATACCAAAATAGGAATAAATAAATTGTTTATATTTAATAACAAACTAGGAACTATCATTTTTTTATTTAATAAATTTTTTTAAATAAGATGTGCATAATTGTTAGATGCACTTAACTTCTTTAGACCCTAAGAATTTAGTTGCAATTGTATTAAAAAAATACACGATAGGCACTCAATAAATAACAAAGAAAAATTGCTGTAGCTCAGAAACTGTTTGTTTAATCAATAAAATAGTTTCAGTGCACTAAGTTGGCATCAGATGTTCAAGAGTATTTGGTAAGCTTAAACTCAAATGTATTCAGTTATGCTCGAGCATTGCACCTCGGAAGAACAACGGCTCAGTGATTAGATTTTTAGTTGCAGAACCCTCACAACCCATCAAAGGTACTGAAATCCAAGGAAAGAATGTTGAAAGTATACTGGAATAATTGTTTGAACCGTTAGAATGTTAAAAATGAGTAGAACAGTTTAAAACTGGCCTTGTTGGTATTTGTGACGAGCAACGAAGTGGACGACCGGTTGAAGTTGCAACTTCCTCCCTCGAATCTCGCATAACGCGTTAATTCAGGAGAACAGGGGTATTACTATGAACTAATAGCTGAAAAAGTGCACGCGAGTGTTGGAACTACGGTTGTAATATACGACAGCGAAACCTGGACGCAAACTCAGGAGGATGAGCGACTTCTCAGTGTATGGAAGAGAATGGTACTAAGGAAAATATTTGGCCGGTAAGACATGATGTTGTATGGAAAATGAGGTCAAATAAGGAGCTAAAAGATCTATATGGTGAACAGGACCAGGTGGGAGTAGTGAAACGTGGGTGGTTTAGGTGGTTGGGTCACCTGGAAAGAATGGAGCAGGACAGGATACCGAGGAAGTTGTTTATTGCGCATCCGGGAAAAGGAAGAACACGTATGCGATGGCTGGATGACGTCGAACAGGATCTCAGGTTGTTGGGAGTGAGAAGGTGGAGACGGGTGGCTCGAGAGAGAGATAGAGGATGGAGGAATGTAGTTGAGGAGGCTAGGGCCCTACATGGGCTGCAATGCCAAGAAAGAAGAAGAAGAAGAGTGTTGGAACTGTCCATAACATTATTCAGAATAAGAAAACCATTATGCAGTACAAGAAAACTGGTGCGAGAAGGGTTCCACTTACAACTTACGGACGCCCACAAAGAAATCAAGACAAACGGGGTCCACATCCCCCCCCTAAAGCCGGGGCTGTCTGATGTCCGAGTCGGACCTCACCCCATCGGACTTCCATTTGTATGGACCCCTTACGGAGGCGGCTCTAGATGGGAAACATTTTCAATCCAATGAAGAAGTTAAAAATCAGGTACAAAATTGGCTTCGAGATCAACCCAAAGAATTTTATGCCAGAGGCATACACAAATTAGAAGAACGATGGACGAACTTTAGTGTATAAATGTTGCTGGGGACTCTGTTGAAAAATTTTGTATTGATTAAATAAATCGTTTTTGAACTACAGCGATTGTTCTCGTTACTTATTGAATGACCCACGTATATAATATATATCTGGTGTGGTACGATCTTCGTGTGCGCTAATAACATTTGAAGTTTACACATATCACACATCCCTCAGAAACGCCAAAAATAAATTCTTCGGCGAAAATTTATCAATTAAGAGTGATTGGTGGAACTCGAGGGATTAGACAGGGTTGAAGTTTAAGTCCTTTGTTGTTAATTCTGGTGCTGGATCTTGCTCTTCGGCAGCTGATGGAACTACAGCTGATTATGATCGAAAGAATAAGAAAGTCATCGAGAACATAAAAGTTAAGAAACTACATACTGCTGGGAAATTACTTGTACACTAAGTGCAAATGTTTACAAAAGAAATTTCTTTCTTTACAAGATTTTCATTAAAATAAATTAACTCATTAATAATAAAAACAAATATTGAATAAGAATTTCGAAAAACAATGAACATCACTTCTGGATAGGCTAAGGCGACTTGAAGCAGAAATTTCAAAAAATATTCCGTTTGTTAAACAACAGGATCAACACTGACTGACGAAATTTTATATCTGTTATATTTATTTAGATAAAAAAAAAAAAAACACTTAAATTCTTAGCACCCAATCAATTTCCACCGAATTAAAGCAGATTCTAAAGCTGCAGCACAAAATTTGTAAAAATTATGCATTTAAGAGAGAGAAGGTAATTGTGAAAATAGATTCTAGAGGAATCATAAAGTAAAGTAATTTCTCGAAACTGAAATTTCAGGATGATTCAGTATTTTGCTTCTTTTCTTAGAAAAAAAAAAAAAATATATATATATATATATATATTCTTATCTAAAAAAAAAAGTGAGCTGTGAAAGGAAGAAACGTGACTGCAATGTTGAAAATATTTGAAATTTATAAATCAAGATACACAAGGTCTTTGCCAAGTTGAAGGAAATATTTTCAATAATGGAAGGCCGCCATATATTTAATAAACTCCGATAAGCAGCTCATTGCGAAATTAATTGTTAACTACTTTGAAAAGTACGCACCTTTAGTTAACTGAGTGCCAATTCTATTAGCAATCATTTATTTTATCATTCTTATACAATATTTTTTCAGACAGAATGATTTAATTATTCTAAAGGTGTTCGAACATATAAATTAATTAACCCGTTGGATTTAACCCGTTCTCGGGCGAGGCAGAATAGGCTACAAGCTGCCTGTCTCCCATTATTTTTTGCTTGCTCTCCCCTTCCAGATGAACAATTGATATTCTAATATGGTTCAAACTGTACAAATCTTGTGTATTTGTAGTTTAGAAGTGGAACTTAAGTAAAGGCGATTTGTGTTCAAAAACTCGTTCAGTTCTACGGTTTAATCGATTTAAATTTTGAATAATGCTGAGTAAGTATTGCGATTGTTTTGACATTTTCGAAATTGAGTTATGAATAATTTGAACACGAAGAAAGGTTTTTTTTAAGCGAATCTGATTGTGTGTGTCTGACAGTGAACAAAATATTAAAAAAAAAAAAAAATCGCAGGAAGATCGAAATTCATATTCCAGTGTACAACAAGATTGTACAACGAAAAACGTCGTTTAGTATCTACAATTAAGGGCGGGTGTTGGTGTAGTGGTTATGAGCATGGACTTGTAAGTACGAGGTCCCCAGTTCGAGTCCCGCTCATAACTGCTAAAATTTTGTATTCGTTTAAAAAATATTATTAGTAAACTATGTGTATCCGCCCCCGTCCACGACACCTAATTGGTAGTTAGACGTTAAGCCCGCCTGTTTATAAATAGGCATTACTTCATTACTTTACTATCTACATACAAAAATTTCTAACATATTTTAAACATTTTTTACATAAAAATTCATTTCTTAAGGCTATTTATTATATTACTAGCTAACCCGACCACGCTTCACTGTGGCTCAGTCTGATTTTTGGCTTAAACATGCGTGATTTTGATAATTTGTATCGTTGCTTTGGAATACCCTCTCTACTAATTCTTCTTTTGAATGTGTCAATATTGCAGAAATTAGATGGGAAGGTGATTTTTTCCGTTTCCGGATTTGTATGAGCAGTGCCGTTACCGAGTTCGAGTAATTGTCTTGAAAATATGGCAGCTGTTGGATCGTTTTGAAGTTGAACTCTCGTGTTAAATGATTGTTTTTTTTTTTACTGTGCTCCAAAGAGTTGAATATTTCAAGCAGGCATGCAATTCATCAGCTGGTGTTGAGCGAGGTATCACTGGAAACGTTTGCCTGAAGTCACCGGCTAGTAACACCAATGCTCCACCAAATGGAACCTGATTATTTCGCAAGACTTTCAATGTATGGTCTAAAGCTTCCAATGACTTCTTATAAGCCACTGTACACTCATCCCCCGTACAATGATTTTGCACGTCCGAAGAACCTTTCCCATTCCTGATGTTTTAGAAATGTTACATACTGGGTTTTTTGTTAAGTGCATGTTTAAGTCATGACTGTTTAATAGCTGAATTTCGCTGTTCTACCTCCTTCCATCAACGTAGCAGCAATACCTGAAGAAGCAAATGCTAACGCAATATGGCCGTTAGTTCGGAATTTCCCGTTTCCGGTGGGAACGTCGGAATAGAGGTACTGGATAAGTAGTTGAGAAAGAGGTTCAGAGAGCACGCCACCATCGCAACGCATCTAAGTCTGTCTATTTCTGCCATCCTCGCGAAACGCTAGGAGTAGTTCCCGTTTCCGTGGGAACTTTGGAGTAAAAAGTATATATAAACACTCTTATATAGAAATGCAACTTTGTGTCAAAATTTCAAGTCAATCCAACGACTACTTTTCGAGTTTTGCGGCCACAAACATACGGATGCTGAATTTTTATATATATAGATAATATTAGGTCTCCCTCTTCAACATAACGTATGGTTCTACCGCTGGATTCAATAACTTATCCTAGCCCGTATGTTTTATTTATTATTATTATAGAGCTGAGTTTGTCTATGCAGTTTGAGTCACGTCTTGACATGAAACTCGCACAATTACAGTTCAATCTGTAGTAAGCAACTCACAGTAAACTCCTTTGTGGGTAACCGAAGAGAGTCCGAACCTTGAATAAGTCCAAATCTGGCTCCGAATGATGACTTTCACTTTTGAAACAAGAAGTCTAAAAAGGGCACTTGGACAGTCATCATATTTCCTTGTATATTCTTAGGGCATTCGGCCAAATGGAATAAATGCGTCGAAGCCAAGGGGAAATCACACTGAAAGGTAGTAAGCTCAATTTGGTCATCAAGTTTTGTTTTCATATTCAGGTAGATAACTCATTGAACGACTCTATCTGGAAATGAGACTTTGTAGAATAAGTTTCTGAGTTGGGGGGGGGGAGGATTCGTCGAAAATTGTTTTAAGAAAAATAATTTTGGGGGGGGCACTATGAAAACTATGACGTTACATTTCAAATGTTATTGAGGTTTAAGATAGACGCTGTATACTAAGCTACAATTTAATCACAAATAAGTACATACCATAAAGTATATCTATGAAAAAGCTTAAGCTATTTCCCTTTAAGATTACAGTCTAATTTGTCCAGACTATGGTGAATATTAGGTGGATTATATCCAGGTCTAGATTCTTGTTCTAGACCCAGTTGATGTTGTTGTTCTTTAGAGGAATAGCGGAGCATAGAGGATTTTGGTTATCTTCCCCTCTTTTGAATAATAATAATCACCTATCCTGGTTGCTAAGCAACATATATCATCGTATTGTCAATGTTACCTACTGCCAATTAACTAAACCGAATAGAAATTACAGTATAAAGAAAATTTAAACAAATTTATTAATGTAATAAAAATGAAGTCTTATACCAGAAGCGTATGAAACTTAATTTTCATCGTAATTAAATAATTAGTTTTTCTTGATTTTCTTTAAATCTATATTATATAAATTCAGTATCCGTATGTTTGTGGCCGCAAAAATCGAAAAGTAGTCGATGGATTGACTTGTAATTTTTACACAATGTTGCATTTCTATATAAGAATGTTTATATATACTTTTTACTCCAAAGTTCCCACGGAAAAGGGAACTTCGAGCGTTTCGCGAGGTTGGCAGAAATAGACAGACTCAGAACGCGTTGCGATGGCGGCACACTCTCTGAACCTCTTTCTCAACTACTTATAAGTACCTCTATTCCGAAGTTCCCACGGAAACGGGAAATTCCGAGCTAAAATCCGTTGAAAATCCGTTCAAACGGACATATTGCGTTAGCACTTGCTTCTTCAGGTATTGCTGCTACGTTGATGGAAGGAGGTAGAACAGCGCATTCAGCTATTAAACAGTCATGACTTAAACATGCACTTCATAGAAAACCCAACAAGTAACATTTCTAAAACATCAGGAATGCGAAAGGTTCTTCGGACGTGCAAAATCATTGTATGGGGGATGAGTGTACAGTGGCTTATAAAAAGTCATTGGAAGCATTAGACCACACATTGAAAGTCTTGCGAAATAATCAAGTTCCATTTGGTGTGCAGCAATGGTGTTACTAGCCGGTGACTTCAGGCAAACGTTTCCAGTGATACCTCGCTCAACACCAGCTGATGAATTGCATGCCTGCTTGAAATATTCAACTCTTTGGAGCACAGTAAAAAAAAAAACAATCATTTAACACGAGAGTTCAACTTCAAAACGATCCAACAGCTACCATATTTTCTAGACAATTACTCGAACTCGGTAACGGCACTGCTCCTACAAATCCGGAAACGGGAAAAATCACATTCCCATCTAATTTCTGCAACATTTTACAATCAAAAGAAGAATTAGTTGACAGGGTATTCCAAAGAATCGAAACAAATTATGAAAATCACGCATGTGGTTAAGCCTAAAAATCAGACTGAGCCACAGCGAAGCGTTGTCGGGTTAGCTAGTTAAATATATTTACTTAAACTTAAAAAAAATTTCATGGACTTTTGTAATGCTGTAAGCAAAATTCATTTACAAAAATTTATTGTTTGCAGGCTTAGTAAAGAGTAAATTCAAAATGGTTTTCTTGTACTATCTGCCAATTTTTCATACTATTAAACTAATGTGTCACTTACCACAATTGACATGTGATTGATGTAAACCAATGTGTCACTTACCACAATTGACATGTGATTGATGTAAACCAATGTGTCACTTACCACAATTGACATGTGATTGATGTAAACCAATGTGTCACTTACCACAATTGACATGTGATTGATGTAAACCAATGTGTCACTTACCACAATTGACATGTGATTGATGTATACCAATGTGTCACTTACCACAATTGACATGTGATTGATGTAAACTAATGTGTCACTTACCACAATTGACATGTGATTGATGTAAACATGTGTCACTTACCACAATTGACATGTGATTGATGTAAACTAATGTGTCAATTACCACAATTGACATGTGATTGATGTAAACTAATGTGTCACTTACCACAATTGACATGTGATTGATGTAAACATGTGTCACTTACCACAATTGACATGTGATTGATGTAAACTAATGTGTCACTTACCACAATTGACATGTGATTGATGTAAACTAATGTGTCACTTACCACAATTGACATGTGATTGATGTAAACCAATGTGTCACTTACCTGAAAAAAAAAAAATAATGAAAATCAATTAGTTCATTTAGTTTCATTAAAACAATTAAAAAGTAGAGAAATAAAAACATTTAGAATTTAAATTAAAAGTTTACAAAGTATTCCAATTGAATATTTACAGTCCATTACGAAAAACCAATTATATTAATTAGATTTTAAATCCCTACTTTACATTCTAAACAAAACGAATTCCCATCGCTATCAATTAGACAAATCGATACTGAATAAAACCAATAATGTTTTGTCCTAGATAAAGTTCTGTACTTCATATGATGTATAAACAACTTCATACAGTTTTAGATAATTACAATGATTATAATATCAAAATGTGACAATATAAGTTATAATAAGATAATTTGATACTCGAAAGTAATATTGCGAACAAATGATATGTTAAAATTGTTCAGTGGGAATGGTATCGATTAGTAGTTTATCTAAAGTGACGTATTGCAGTGGTAAAGAAATAAACACATTGTTCTGTGATATCTAATGTTGGTAGCATTGATAAAGCTAAAAATATATCCATAACAAAAATAGATTTGAAAGAAATAAGGTGGAAACAATCAGTTTTTAATTATATAGGGTTGGTGCAAAAATAATGCAGGTTTTTATATGCCAAAAAAAATATTATTATAATTTGTATAAAACTAAGATTATTTATTCAAAATATGTTCCATCATTATCAACACATAGTTGCCAACGTGTCAGAAGCATTTTTATTCCAGTTTCTAAAAAAATCTTTATTTAAACTCTCAGTAAACTCGCAGAAGGCATTTTCGGTTTCAATTCGGTCCCTAAAATTTTTTCCTCTTAAGAAGTTGTCCAAATGTCTAAATAAGTGGAAGTCCATCGGCGAGAGATCGGGGGAGTATGGAGGGTGCGGAAGTGTTTCATATTTCAATTCCTGAAGTTTCCTGAGAGTTGGCATTGCGATATGTGGCCTGGCGTTATCGTGAAGAAGAATTGGTCCTTTCCGATTCACCAATGCTGGACAAAGATTTTGCAATTTCCTATGCATTTTGACAATTTCTTGACAATATGTTTCAGCCGTGATTGTTTCGCCAGTATTTAGGAAGCTGCAATGAATAACACCTGCAGTAGACCACCACACTGTCACCATTACTTTTTTCGGGTGCAGGCTTGGTTTCGCGAAATGTTTTGGTGCTTCATCCTTGTCCTGCAACTGGCCTGACCGTCTCCTGTTGTCGTATTGGATCCATTTTTCATCAAATGTCACGATTCGATTAAGAAATGGTTCATTTTGGTAGCGCAACAGAAGAGAATTGCAAATTTCAAAACGCCGATGTTTTTGGCTCTGGGTCAATTCGTGAGGTACCCACGTGTCGAGCATTTTAACTTTACCAATTTGTTCGAGATGGCGAACGACTGTTGAGTGGTCAACACTAACTTCTCTCGCAAAGTCCCGAATGGTTTTGCGAGGGTTATCTTCCACCAATGCCCTAAGATGGTCGTGATCAACAACAGAGGGCCTACCGCGACCTTCCTTGTCTTCGAGATCAAAATCTCCAACATGAAATTTTTGGAACCATCGCTGCACTGTACATTCACTGATGCTTCCTTCACCCCAAACAACATTGATGTTACGCGCAGTTTGAGCCGCACTTCGACCAAGTTTGAACTCGTAAAAATAAATTTGACGAAAAAATCTTGTTTTGACATGGTGAATATCGGAGGTCTTAACTCATACAAAATGGAACACAAACTAAACTGATATTTGAGGAAAAACAACATTAATAAACATTGTTTATAATCCATTACCTAGACTGGAGGATTATCTTTGTTTACTTGGCAAGCAGAAGTAAACAAAGATGAATGTTCAAAAACCTGCATTATTTTTGCACCAACCCAATACATTGTGAAGATATAGGAATATAATGCAATGTTTACAAAACTCAGTGTATGGTTGATCGTATTTATTTTATAAATTAAGAAACTTGTAAAATGAAAACAATTATTTTCTTTCTTTACTTTCTCTAATTGCTTAAAGGAAAAATCGCTTTTTTGTGTAAATATGAACAAAATATGTTAAGACGGCTTCGGTCAATATCCATCAACCGGAAATTTGTTCTGTTTTGTTTTCAATATTAGCGATTTCCTCATCAAAATTTTACCAACTCGCATTAAAGTTGCATCATTTTGTAATGGAAGGAGGAAGCAGCGAATATATATATTTAATTTATTAAGTTTGGAGAAAATTTATATGATGGCTGGCAAAAGTTTACAATGACCAAGTAAAAAGAGTACCTGAAACCGTTAGTGCAAGTCAAAGTACTGGGCCACTCTTTTAACCCCTTTGGTAACCTACAAATCATAATAAAGGGCCAGTACCCACACACCTACCAGCACACAGTACTATTCATTCAGTCGTATTCAGAACCGTCACTCTGCCCAGTACATCATTGCCAGTTAGTGTTACGTGAATATTTGTGTTTAAAATCAATTTAGTAAGCAACAAGATTTAGGTGCGAGAGTATTGTGTATATTTATAGCTTACAATTAAGTACGAAATTATAATTGTGTAACGTATCTAATTCCATTATGGTTAATAAATTTATTATAGTGGTGCCATATTCACTATTTCTTAAACATCTGTCTACAACATACATACTACACATACGCCCTTTCAACACCGCTCGTACATAAGCTCGTACACAAACATACATAAATCCAACAACTCCACCAATTACAATACAACTTTTATCTCAAACATATTGGGGGGGGGGATTATTTTCAGGAGGTTTTCTTGGCAAAATGAACTTTTATTTTTCTCTAAAAGTTACATCAATAAAATCTACTTTCTATCATCACTCGAATTTTGAATAGAAAATTGGTTAATCGGAAAGGATGACTTTAATATTTTTTTTCTAAGTGACCTACTAAAAAAAAAAAAAAAAAACCTGGCTTAAAACACTCACACGACTTGCTCTTACTTCGGACCACAAGGGGGATATGTCAGAGTGCCTAGTGCTTCTTTGTCGGCTTTAACTCCCCAAGTCAACCCCACGCTGAGGAGAATTTGCGAATGGGCTCTAGGAATAGAGAGAGGTATGCATCTTCTCGGACAGCCAGGCTGTGCTGAATGCACTTCGGGCATTCAGAATTATTTCTTCCCTAGTCAGGGTGTGTAGAGAGTCCCTGGAGGCATTATTCCGGCACAACAAAGTTTGGCTAGTATGGGTACCGGGTCACAAGGGAATTAAAGGTAACGAAGTAGCCGACCAACTGGCCAGGGAGAGAGCGAACTCTCCCTTCTGTGTCCTGGGAATAGCCAAAAGTATAGTGAGGGCGTCTCTATAGTGAGAGAATGGACTCGGAGAGAGCATAATCGTCACTGGAGGCTAAGTATTGGGGCAAAACACAGCAAAATGGTCATGCCAGGAACTGTGTAGAAGAAAAACCAGAGAAACCCAGGGTTTAAGCAGGTATCAGATTTCTCTGATAACGGGCCTGTTTATTGGCATGGTAGGTTCAAGAAACATCTGCACAAGGTGGGATTGGTGGACTCAGAACCCTTGTGAAGACTGTGTCAGGAGGAGGAGGAGGAGGAGGAGGAGACAGCCTCTCACCTGTTGTTTGATTGCGTCGCAATAGGCAAATTGCGGTACGAGATCTTCGGCACTTTGAGACCGGAGGAAATCGTACTTCAAGAAGGGCTGGTGGGGAAGGTCCTGGACCTCATGAAGATGGGGGCTTTCTCTACCAAGTACTTGAGGGGTTAGCACAATAGCCTCATTGGGTGGGCTGCAGTGCTTGGGTTCAAGTCCCCCCCCTGCATCATTCTAATTCTCTTACTTCTGTTAATTACAGGAATATATTATCATGAAAACATTATCAAACTAAACTGATTATGGATTGAGGTACTTTTTAATATTTCATTGACGTGATCCCCAATGAGGCGAGAACTATATATACATCAAACAACACAAATATACTTGCTAAAATTCCCAGCTTCAAAATGAAATCACTATTCTATTTTGAAAACTAAATGAGTTAAGATAAAAACATTACGAGAGTTTGCCAACAACATATTCCTAGTTCGCTTGTGCTGAATAAATACAGTTTTAAAAACTTTATAAAATAAAAGATCTTAAATGTTAAAAAAAAACAGGTTTTTTTTATCTTTCTGCGATTTTGAGTGAAAAACCAATTTTTTGGGGGATTCAAGTGACCCAAAACTTATGATTCCGTTCAATCCGAAAGAGAAACTAATAAATAAATAATAATAATTGTAGAAAATAAAAATAAATAAAAAGTTTTTTAAAAAATTTCATATAACCATCAAAGTTAAAAGGTTATTTTGTGGTGCTGACAAGATAAAGTGAAAATTTTTTATATAGAATTAGTGTCTGGAGGCCAGCCAGGATTTTTAAACTGCATTTTATGTCAGTATTAAATTTTATAAGAAGTTTATCATTAAATTAAAAATGAAATTTTTCGAATAGAAAAACTTATCGAGTGTTGAAATTTCTAATAGGTACCTAAAATTTTATAATAATCTCATATTAGATTATAGCTTATAAGATTAAATGACGTAAATTGGATGTGAAATATATCAAAATATTCTTGTTCTTTTATTAGCAAAGGTTTAATATTTAACACGATTTCGTCAATTTTTCTATGGGCAAAATTGATCATTCTTTTACTAAAGGTAACGTTGATTTTTTTCATAGTGAGCTTTACGTCTAACTACTGTTGAAATTGTTATGGACGGTGGCAAATATGCTTTACTACGCATAAAGGTACAATTCCGAACAAGGCTGCAGACCGCAGACCGCAGACTGCAGACGGCAAGCTGCAACGTCAAACCGCAGGCGACACTACTGGTTTGTATGATTTTATATGGATTGCATTCGGAACACAGCGGCTCTGTCGCCTGCAGTCGCGTCACTTCTAGACCGCAGACCGCATCACTGGTCAAGAACCAGTACTGCCGCCGGCGACAGAGAAGTTACACTGTTATTAAAAATGAGTTTTTCAGAATCAGATGAGGAAAAGTTAATTAACTTAATAGCTAAGCATGCAGTAATTTATGACGTTAGCCACGCTGAGTACCGCAATAACTTAGTAAAAGATAAAGTTTGGAAAATTATAGGAAAGGAGTTAAATAAAGACGGTGAGGTTATGTTGTTCTTTAATTAAATGGATTTCTTTAGCAAATGAAACATACATGACTAAAAACACATGATTGACAAAATGACAAATATAAATACTGCTACATAATGTCCCGGCATTTTTTATTTAATCGTAAGCGATATTTTTCTAGTGTCAACAAATCACAATCTTGTCGTAGGACTTTTGGTTGAATGTCATCATAAATAAAACTAAGTATAAAATTAAACTGTTTCTTATTCAAACGGCAGTAGCTTCTGAATATTTCTTCATCACTCATTAAATGATTTTCAATCAACACTGAATAACTTCCTTCATGTAATCTGTTTTTAAATAAAGACATTGTTGCTTTTCTTTTCTTTCTGGTATGTAATAACAAAAAGTCATCGTCCTCTTCCTCTGCCAACAAAAGACACAAAATTGAATCAGTTGATTCAAACACATCTGACATGTTGTCTATGTTAACGCTTTGAAGTGACTGCAAGCTATTTGTCGCTGCGTTCAACATTGATCCGACCGCAGACGGCAGAGCTGCTGCCGTCTGCGTCTGAAGCCTGTCGCTGCAGTCGGTTGCTGCGGTCGAGTTCGGAATTGTACCTTAACTCATATTAAGCAGCAGCAAAATCCAAGTCAAGACGACAATCGAATCCAGCACCACAGCTTGGCGGTCAACGAGTCAAACCGTACGAAAGAAATATTTTAGAGGATATCTTTCCGGGTCTGGATTTTTGTTACAGACCCGGCTTGTTGTTGTTTTTCTTGTATATTTGAGGCTTTGGATAGCGTAGGGTTTCCCTCCCCACAGACAAATAATAATAGAGGATATCTTAAATTACATCTCCCCAGAATCACCAGCAGTAATGTATAAATAAAAATAACAGAAAATCGATTGTTTAAAAAAAAAATCATTGAAACTATTTTCGAAATAAATGGTGAATATTCTCGAAGATTTGGGAAAAAAAATAAATAAAGTCGACTTCCGATTGAGGATACTGACCGAAACCTTTCTTTACAACTGTTGGCGCTGTGAAATTCAATTTCTAAAATTTGATACGAAAACATATTTCCTATCATTATTAGGAAGTCAAATGTATGTTTATATTCATTTTCAAACAGTCAGGCCTTAAAATTATAGAGTGAGATAGAGAAGCACCAATGGTATACGAAACATAGAGCAACAAAGAATTCTTGTTTTGTTTTAACTCCTCTGGCCATTGCCCTATAAACTATAATGGATGTGAGAAGGAGAGAGGGTTAGAGAGCATGGATTTAGGAATGATATTAGAAATAAACTAGATGCTGAACACTGTATAATGAATAGAACACACAAACTGCAAGGACTTTACAGTTAAAATAGTTAGATAGTGAGAGAATAATAAAGAAGAGACAGACTGGCTGAGTAATAAGAAGGTAGTAGATAGATTGCTGACTGGTTGTACTGTTGTAAACCTATTGTGCTGTCTTTCCATTTATATGAATCGACCTCTCCCTCTCTAGCCTGGTCTAGGTGGGGAATAACTTAACTTTGATTCATTATAATGTCTGCTTCTTCGTTCTTCGAATCCTATGAATGATTTAGATCCCATTACATAAACATCTCATTATATATTTATATTCATTTGAAGATTCCAATCAATATCTAAGAAATAATGTAAAAGATGATGGATATAAATAAATTTCATCAAAATTAATTAGAAAAAGAGGGCAATGTGATCGCAAAAAAGGAATTCCTCATCCCCTCAATATATGATGGAGCTGGCATGGAACCAGCAAAAAAAAAAAAAAAAAAAGCGGTATATCTTATAGCCGACAAGTTCCACCACAAAGTTTGAAAGAAAACAAGAACTCAATTAAATGAAATATAACTACGGAGCAAAAGAGGCGCCTTAGGCAGCACAACATAATTATAAATTATCAAACATTAATATTTTATTAAAAAATATAAGATTTAATTATAATTTTACAAAGAAAGAGAGTTTTATATATACTTTAAATTTTATGATTAAAAATTTAATGAATATTGAATGTATGTATATGTATGTTGTTTAATTAAATGTACCTATATCTCCTCTCTCTGTACCACAGCTTCATTCTATCTCACACTCTACTATGTGTATTCAAATTTCTGAAGATCTTTTAATATATATCACACTTAATATTTAATATATTTTAAATATGTTATACTAGTAACAAATTTATATTAATACTAATATAAAGATTGTGATGATTAGACATACGATCACGAGATCCACTGGACAATATCCTAAAACTAGTTAGTACTAGTATAAGAACAAAAGGTCTAAATAACTTAAAAAAATCTGTTCTATTGAGAATTGGTGACAGTAAAAACATCTCAACTGTTTCTTTATGTTTTAGGTTAGTTAAGGCTGTCATGGCTGACACTAAATTACAAAATCCCTCAAAGCTATCACTTTTCCATCAGTACGTACTGGACTGTACTCCATAATATCAATAGTTTATCGAATTACACCAGAAAGATTTTTTTAAACTCAGAATTTTGGCTAAACAAATAATCTAATTAATAAATCTCTTATATAATGATAGAATCGTATAGTAAAAGTTACCAATTAAATTATCATTTCACTTTATGCTCAGAAGTGTGGCAAAATGTTTATTTCAATTATTTTTTAAACTCAGAATTTTGGCTAAACAATTAATCTAATTAATAAATCTCTTATATAAATGATAGAATCGTATATTAAAAGTTACCAATTGAATTATCATTTTACTTTATGCTCAGAAGTATGGCAAAATGTTTATTTCAATTATTTTTTAAACTCAGAATTTTGGCTAAACAATTAATCTAATTAATAAATCTCCGAGATAATAAATGAAGAATCGTATAGTAAAAGTTAACATGAAATTATTTCTCTTCACTTTGCTCAGAAGTTATGGCAAAATGTTTATTTCAATTTATTTTTTAAACTCAGACTTTTGGCCTAAACATTAATCTAAGTAATAAAATCTCTTATAATAAATGATGAATCGTCTAGTAAAAGTTACCAATTAAATTATCATTTCACTTTATGCTCAGAAGTATGGCAAAATGTTTATTTCAATTATTTTTTAAACTCAGAATTTTGGCTAAACAATTAATCTAATTAATAAATCTCTTATATAAATGATAGAATCGTATAGTAAAAGTTACCAATTAAATTATCATTTCACTTTATGCTCAGAAGTATGGCAAAATGTTTATTTCAATTATTTTTTAAACTCAGAATTTTGGCTAAACAATTAATCTAATTAATAAATCTCTTATATAAATGATAGAATCGTATATTAAAAGTTACCAATTGAATTATCATTTTACTTTAAGCTCAGAAGTATGGCAAAATGTTAAACTCAGAATTTTGGCTAAACAAATAATCTAATTAATAAATCTCTTATATAAATGATAGAATCGTTTATTAAAAGTTACCAATTGAATTATCATTTTACTTTACGCTCAGAAGTACGGCAAAATGTTTATTTTAATTAATAATATATATAGATAGTCTAATAAAATGAAATAAAACTTTAGAAGAAAGCATTATCCTACAATGTTTCAAATAAAAGCCATGGACCTATATGTATGTACTGGATATAAAAAGTTGTAAAGAAAATCGTTGGAGCCATTTTCCAGATAATTTCAAAAAATAGAAAATCTATTCAGTAAAGGGGTGCTTCCAGTTAAGGAATTTTGACAGTTAGCTTCTTGCCGGATTTCAAGGTATACCCGGAACGAAATGTCAAGTTTGAACTTCATGCGATTTTTTCACATACCTAGACATTCACAAAAATCATTTTCGAACTCAGTGGACATCAAATCATCTATTTCCTATAAAAAACTTACTTTCAAAAAAAAAAACAAGAAAGAAATCATAAGTAAGTAAAAAACTATATAAGTACATAAAAAAACATATATAAATCAATCAAATAAGAAAAAAAAACACGCATACAAACAAACTTTATCTCTGAAAAATCAATACGAGGGAGGATACACACTTCCTAAGTCCTTCAGAAAATGGTGACGTCGTCACCAACTGCAGACGCAAAGCTGTCTTTTCCAACAGTTTTCGGTGAAGGCCCCAAGAATGATGTTCTTTGAGCCTAGCATATTACGCGGGATTCCATTACGAACATAGCGTCAAACATACGCTCTTTATTCAGCGTTTGCATCCCAAAATGAGGGTTGACAAAAAAATTAACTGAATGGTTTATCGTAAGGTACTCATAAAATCGGGTCTGTATTTATCGCACCGACAAGAATTTGACATGATACCAATACTTCCTCTTAAATTTAGATGGAATGTAATGATCTAGTAATGTAGTAATAATAGTAAAAATATATAATAGGTAATGGTAAATTAGAAGCATGGCAATAGTGTGAAAAAAATTAAAGAATAAAAAATGGATTGATGTGTTTAATATATCGATATAAATAAAAGTAATCGTAAAGGGTAACCATACTAGGTAACTATAGGAAGGGTGGTTAGATTGGGAGAGGTGTCAGCCATGACAATCCTAACTAACTCACTTTTATTTTATTTTCGCCTCGAGACGTTTCGATCAAAGAGACAGTATCTAATTTTTTTTTTTAACTGAAGTGTTTACAGTAATGTTCGGATTTAACTGTAAACATTTGAGATACATTACAAAAATACGTTATGTACAACAGGCACCAATTGATGATGACATCCTTAGATAAAAACGTTTCTAAACAAAAACAAAAAAAAAAAAAAAACATTATGAAAACAATTGAGAAGTTTTACTGCCACCAATCTTCAATCGAATAATTCTATATCAGTTTCTCTAAATTTAATCAGCATAATTAGTCTTAGGGCAAGTGCGCATTAGGCGGCCTGGCCGCCGTGACCAACGGATGGTAGTGGTTGGTATGGCGGTCAGTCTGGCGGCCAAAATAGTCAGTTCATTTCACAACCTAGCACTCTGTGCTAGCAAAACGTACTGACCGCCGCGACTAATGCGCTCGCTCTTATGGATTTCTAACAAATGGAGTGGCCGCGTAGAACCTCGCTGGCCGCGGCGGACAGACTGGGCCGTTGGCCGCTTATCGTTAAGTGCGCGGATATTATCAGACACCAATAGACTTCAGTGGCCGCCTAATGCGCACTTGCCCTTATCACTGGCTGAGTATGCCGTCAGCATGTGAAACACGGAAAAGCGCGAACTTAATATTTGAACTATTTTATAAATTTTCATAAAACTTCTTTTGAATTATAATACACCAGGCTTTAGGTTCAAAGGAGATAGACAAAGTCTACAATATTAAGGAATGTGAATACAAAGAAAATCTTAAATATGGGAACCTGTTTCTGGCAAAAATTGATCTACCTTTATGAATAATTCGCCTCAGGTAAAATATGAGCAGATCGGAGGCATACAAGAGTGACTAATCCAAGAAGACAAGCGTAAAACAATTCTGAGAGAAGGGAAAGAAAACACGTCTCAGAGCTAGATCAAAACCTGTAATTGGGTCTCTGATTAATGAAATTAAGATAAGCAAGCTAAAGGCAGAGGATAATTAGAAAATTCTTTGAAAGAACTTTATGTGCAAAGACTGAGAGAAGTTCTAAATATTAGAAAAAGGAAACTAGTCATCAATTAATTTTGTTTTCTTTTGATAGTTTTTTTTGTCTTACAAAGTAGCGATCGTAAATTCGAAATTCTCGGAGATGAGTTTTTATCAGAAATTAGTGTACAGAGGTCCGTTGTACTAAGTAACTCAAAAGAAAGTAAAAAACACAAGAAACTATAACTAGATATTCCTTTTTATTCTTAATTTAGAGACACAGTCGTAATTGACATGGAAGTTTCGAACAAAATCCTCAATCAGGCACGAAGAATTTACTGAAAGTTATTACTTTCTCTTAATCTAATTTCTTTAAAATTAGTATACATTCGTTTGAAACTTTTTTCTGAAAAAAAAAAAAAATTGGTTTCAGGCAAGTTCTAAGAAAGTTAAGGACACCATGCCACCCTCAAGAGTCCAGAATCCATTTAATGACATGTAGCTTCACTCATGGGCAGTATAATCATGAACGCAAACATTTTTGTTTAAAACTAATATAAATGTTATCTGCAATACTTACATTACAAAAATAGCTTTCATCAGAATAAAAATTGAAAACCGTAGAAATTTAAAGTAAAGTAATACCTTTTTTCAGGCGGGCTTAACGTCCAACTACCAACTTAGGTGTCATGGACGGGGGCGGAACCACCTACTTTACAAATAACATTTTTTGAACAAATATAAAATTTTGCAGTTATACGCGGGACTTGAACTTGGGGTCCTCCCACTTACAAGTCCACGCTCATAACCACTACACCATACTCGCCCCAACTAGAAATTTATTTAGTGTAGTGTTCTGGCCTAGGACAGACATCGTAAGTAATGATTTCTTTTTAATTATCTAAAAAGGGAATTTCTTCAGAGGATGCTGTCAGAGCAGCCGCTCTTGCGGAGGAAGGACACAGCGTACGATATGAGGCAGAACGTTTAGGTCTGTCAAGTTCTGCGGTTCATCGAGCAACCGTATATTTTAGGGAAATTGAGGATTACGATCGGAGACCCCGAAGTGGTCACATCACAACAGATTCTACAGGCGGTCGAATTTGTGGGTGGATGACAGGAGGATCACTTCATTCACTAACGGAAGTGCTCCTTTTCAACGACAATCAATTATGGTGTGTTGTTGTGGTTGGTTCCGCAGAACTGGAAAGCATCAGAGATACTTTCCTTGATAGCCTGCTTCTTTTTGTAGTCACCGACCGGTTTCTTGGTGTTCGCCCATCATCAGGATGCATAATTAAACAGTGTGATAAATGCATCCTGATGATGGGCGAACGCCCGAAACCGGTCAATGACCACAAAAAGAAGCAGGCTATCACGAAAAATATCTCTATGTGGGTTGGGATAAATTTGAAGGCTTGCAGCGAGTTTAAAATGAAAATTAGTTGCTGGTTATGTTGAAGAAATTCTTCTAAAGAAATTATACCGTTTGCTCCCAATTTGTCGGATACAGTTTCATGCTAATGCATGATGACGTCCAGATTACGTCACAACTGGAGTTGTTATGTCCGTTTCTTGCAGGAAGTCGGTATAAATGTGATCGATTGGTTTGCACATTCTCCGGACAATCTGTGGCACATGCTCAAGAGGCATGTTAAGAGCTTCGTGATCAGCCTTCAACTACTTTGCAACAGTTCAGCATTGGCCTAGATGAAGAATGGAATTCCTTTCGACCGAATTCAAAAAAAATAGCTGATTGCATCGATGCCCTACCGTAGTATCACGCCCCTCAGTATTGCCTGAGGAGGCAAAACTAAGTACAAGGGGGTGAACTAGTTACATTAATCCAAATCAAGTGTTAGTGTACAAAACTGTATTAAAAAAATAGATTATTGTAATAAATCTTACTATTAATGAAAAAAACTAAGCGTCACAATTTTTTTTTATGGCTGAGTGTACGAGTAAGCTCGTAAGCTCGTATTCGTAAGCTATGTACATGCTGTTTAGATTTTAGAGCTTTATGGCAAAATAGATCAAAAACATATTAAAACGTTTTCTGACCAAAAGAAAATTTATTCCTCTAGCTCGAAACTCTATTACAGGTTAAAAATTTAATACTAAACATGTACGTATTTATTGATTTCCCTAGACTAGTGAAACACAGAAATAAAGCAAACGAAAGAAAAGTGAATCGAAAAAAAAAAAGCACTTACAAGAAGAAAAGTTCCATCTGTGTTCATTCTAGTGTGTGTGCTGACTTGAATAAACTGGGCAGATATAAAACTTTTGATTGCAGGAAGGACGTGCAGGATTTAAACTGATGGAACATCAGAGAGACCTAGTAGTAGAAATTCTAAGAGAATTTATATAGCAAAGATAAACTCTTTTAACCAGAAAAAAATAAACACTCCAGTTATTTCATCTCAATGGGCGACCCAGAATGTACAGTCCACCCACGGAACTAATTTTTATCTAAACATAACAATTCCCCGAGGCCATACATATATATATACATAGGGGTAATTAAATTTTTTAACACCTGTCGGGGAGAATGGCTTGTTTACATTCTTATGTCATCTGTGATAATATATCTTTCTAGTTTTATTATTATTATTATTATTATTATTATTATTATTATTATTATTATTATTATTATTATTATAATTATTATTATTATTATTATTATTATTATTATCAATTGCAAGGTATGTTGGAGATTGGAGAGTGATCGAGGATTATACTGGTAGTGATCACCAGTACATCACCTATAGTCTGCGATGCGGACGGCACAGGCGGGCAGTTAACTCCGGGAGAGTAATCGGATGGAACGTAGCGAAGATGAGCGAAGAAATCTTGTCGTCAGCCATCGATACAAGAAAGGATGCGGTGCTGGGCAAGACGGGTTCTCCTGAAGACATCGTCAACGCCACAATGCATCTGATACATCTAGCCTGTGATGAGTCTATGCCAAGGAAAGCTAAACTTCCAGGGAAGAAGTCCGCGGTATATTGGTGGACAGACGAAATTGCGGAGCTCAGGAGGAAATGTCTGCGCCTCAGACGTAGAGCCACCAGAGCTAGAAGAAGGAACAGGAGCGAAGCAGTTGCAGAACAAGCTGAGTTCAGGCAGGCAAGACAAGTTCTCAAGCGAGCTATCATCAGAAGTAAGCACCATAAATGGGAAGATTTAAGACGGGATGTTAATAATGACCCGTGGGGACTGGGTTACAAGATTGTGATGCGCAAACTAGGATCCCAGTCACCGACACCCAGGATGGATGCTGAACAAATGGACAGAATAGTGGATTCTCTGTTTCCGACCCACTCACTGAGGAGCCGAGAGCAATGTCTTGCTCCACCGTTAGAGGAAATACCCCTGTTTGCGGATGAGGAACTCAAGCTGGCTTCTGGTTCTCTTCAGAATAGGAAGGCGCCAGGGCCAGATGGTATCCCTTCTGAAGCATTGAAGGTGATCGCACGATCATGTCCGCAGCTGTTGCTAAATATGTACAACCGCTGTCTTGAGGCCGGAGTCTTTCCGAAAATATGGAAAATCCAGCGGCTAGTATTGGTTAGCAAAGGAAAGGGCGATCCGAGTTCTCCATCATCGTACAGGCCTTTGTGCATGTTGGATACGGCGGGGAAACTCTTGGAACGACTTATTAAGTTACGACTGACTGCTGCCATTAAACAGTCGGGCGATCTGTCCGACAGACAGTATGGCTTTAGGCGAGGTCGGTCTACAATCGGGGCTGTAGAAGAAGTAGTGAGAACTGTCCACATGGCACAGCAAGGAAACCACTACTCTAGAAAAGTAGTGTTACTTGCGACACTGGATGTTCGAAATGCATTTAACTCAGCGAGGTGGACCGACATGTTGGCAGCCCTGGCTACAGATTTTCGAATACCGAGGTACATTCTCCGCATAGTAGAGAGCTACCTATGGGACAGGCAGCTGAGGTATGATACTACGGACGGAACCCGCTGTAAAGAGATCACCGGAGGGGTGGCTCAAGGATCTATTCTTGGCCCCGATTTATGGAATATATTTTATGATGGCATTCTGCGGCTGGAAATGCCGAATAGTGCATTCCTGGTGGGGTACGCGGACGATGTTGCTGCTGTGGTTGTCGCACGGGATACCGAAGACGCCCAGATAAGGTTGAGCCAAGTAATGAGGCGGGCGAGCACTTGGTTAGAGGTGCATGGCCTGAACCTGGCGATGGAGAAAACCGAAATAGTTCTGCTTACCAGAAGGCACATTCCCACGAGTATACAGATACGTGTGGGGAACGAGTTAGTGGTAACGAAGAGCGCGGTCAAGTATCTTGGTATACGCTTGGATACTAAACTCTCGTTCTGGGAGCAGATAAGGCATTCCTCAGACAAAGCCGCAAAAGTGACATCGGCGCTGAGCAAGTTGATGGCAAATTTAGGGGGCCCGACGGCGAGCAAACGGCGACTTCTGATGTCAGTCACAAATGCTATACTTTTGTATGGGTGCGAAGTTTGGGCTGACGCACTGAAGCAAGAAAAATACCGGAAGCAGATGGCATCGGTACAAAGAAGAGGTGCTCTTAGAATCGCTTGTTCTTACCGGACGGTCTCGGAGCCGGCAGCTCTGGTGGTGGCTGGAGTGACTCCAATCGACCTAATGGCTCAGGAGCGGAAGATGGCACATGACCTGAAGAAAGAACTCGGTGGCAATGAGGCGAGAGCGATAGCCAGAGATCACACCATTCGGTCCTGGCAGGAACGGTGGCGCGCGGACAGCCGAGGAAGGTGGACAGCTAAACTGATTGTAAGCCCAGCTATGTGGGCGGAAAGAAGACATGGCGAGGTAAATTACTACCTTACCCAGTTCCTTACGGGACACGGGTATTTTACCTCGTACCTATATAGAATGGGAAAGGTGGGTGATCCGTCATGTCTCTTTGGGGATTCACCTATCGATGATGCCCACCACACTTTCTTCGAGTGCGAAAGATGGGCGGCTGAGAGAAACGGTCTGGAGCAGGAATTAGGCCGTTTGACACCCGAGTCCATCGTGGAGACCATGCTGTCCTGCAATGATTATTGGGTCAAAGTAGCATCTTTCGTTGAGATGATACTGCGGCAAAAGAAACAGGCGCTAGACCAACACCTACAACTGTTGGTTTAAAGTAGTATTGAGGAAGAAGGAGCCTGAAAGGGCTTAATACGAGGCACCACCCTGATGCAATGCGTTAAGTGGTTCCAGGGTGGGTACCATGCCTATAAGGAGGAGATTGGGTTTTTTAGTGGGTGAGAGTCCCACATATCTGCGAACACTATCCCCAGATGTGCATAATGCATTTTTACCCCTCCCGAAAAAAAAAAAAAAAAATTATTATTTTATTATTATTATTATTTTATTATTATTATTATTATTATTATTATTATTATTATTATTTACAAACCGATATGGATACTTAATTTAAAAAAAAAAAATTCCCAAAAAAGGTCGCAACAATATTTTCACCAACTAATGTGTCCAACTTTTCGAAACACAGTTTTCACCAGATATTTGATTAGGGAAAAACCTGTTTTTAATGAATGGTCTGTTTTGTGTGTGTGTGTGTGTGAACAAAATATAAAAAATAAAACATCTCAGGATGCTCGAAACTAGAGCCAATTCGTTTAAGTACCACCACCACACGTATCTTGAATATAAAGTTTTAATCCAAATCCAACAACCGGAAGTGCGACTTTACGAGATGTTTTTTAAAAACTTTAAACTTTTTGTAAAAGTTTAAGCGACTTTTTGTAATCTTCGTCTAAAAATCACTGATCTAAACAGATACAGACCTATTTTTTTTTTTTTTTTTTTTTTACGTTCTCTTACTCCTTGTAAGAGGAAGTATTGTAATCGTGTCAAATTTTCGTTATTAAGTTTTCACCGGAAATATCCGTTCTGAGGTCCTCTGAGTCCATAAAAGTGGTTTTTAGCAAATGGTGTGTGTATCTGTGTATGTGTGAATGTGAACAGCATAGCTCAAAAACGAAAAATCGTAAAAAATTCAAACTTTATATTCCGTTTAGTTATCACCATGGGATCTGACCCTATATGTTATCTGTCAAAATTCCCCAACAGGAAGTATACCACTTTACTAGTTGGTTTTTTTACTTTTTTTTTTTGCAATTTTCTCAAAAACGGCTCCGATGATTTTCTTGAAACTTCCTAAATAAGCTAAACATATAATGATCTATAACTTTTATTTAAAACATTTCTCTGGAAAAATTCATTTAAGGGCACTTTTGGGGGGAGGGGTGGGGTTATAATTTTTCACTAAAGTGCTATCATAGTTGATTATACAATTCTATCATCGAAACAAAATTAATCAGAAATAAATGGATGGCCAAAATTATGAGTTTCAAAAAAAAAAGAAAATAGTAAACCGGAAGTGCGCTTTTACTGAACAGTTTTTTTCAGTTCTCGACGAATTTCATTAAATTTGTCAATTATAGTTTTGAGAACTGAAGTAAGAGAAAGTTGTGTGAGTGTTTCACACAAGATTTTTTAATTTAAGGCGCGTCAAAATCTATGGACATAGGCGCCCGGAGCGTTCTCAGTGCACTGCCGGCCTCTGGACAGTGAGCTGTAGCGGCTTCTATGAAGAAAAAAAATCTAAGGGTAGTAATAGCTGGACTTGAACCCG
The DNA here is from genome assembly GCA_011037195.1 of Triatoma infestans. Taxonomy (NCBI): domain Eukaryota; kingdom Metazoa; phylum Arthropoda; class Insecta; order Hemiptera; family Reduviidae; genus Triatoma; species Triatoma infestans. The sequence continues at coordinate 4,301 of JAAEAF010014591.1, read as the reverse complement.
GGTTCTCTACGTGGTAATCTAGTGCGCTAGCCACTAGCTAATCCCTTCCCTGATACAGGCCTATTATTTATATATGAAAAATTTCGCGTAAAAATTGATTCTTAAGGGTCCTAAGTGTACAGCAATGTTAAGCTTTCCACAAAAGTAACCACTTCATTACAATGTATGGGCACTATTACAATGTATGGCTCTACCATCTATATATTTTTAAAGTACATTAGAAATCAGTGTAGCAACTGAATTTGTTCTGTGCAAGTTGCTGTATTATCACGCTGTTTTGAAAAATAAAAAAAAAAACATCCTAATGATGGACAAAGCCTGAAACCGGTTGATGTCCATAAAAAAAGAAGCAGGTTATCACGGATCGAACCCGGGTTCGAAGCAGGCTATTGATGCTTTCCAGCTGTGCAGAACCAACCACAACAACTATATTAGAAATACTGCTGTTTAAGTTTGAATTTTTTGTAATTTTCCATTTTTTAATTTGCTGAACTAAAAAAACACACACACACATCAATTTGTAAAAAAAACACTTTTCCGGTCTCAGGGGACCTCAAAACAAATATCGAATATTTGACATGATCCCAATACTATCTCTTACCAGCAATAAGAGAAAGTAATAAACCAATTGTTTGTTTTTTTTCATCAGGTCCACTTAATTGAAATTTTAATTATATTAATTTATAAGAAATAATGGAAATAAAGAAAAGGCATACAGCAACATTATAAATTTCGTATTTATTTTCCAAACTGAAGTTTTTTTGAGAAATCAATTACGTCATCATAATCCATTCAATGTAACCATTTAACAAATTACACAATATCCTCCAAATTATAATGTAAAATTATAAAATAAAATAAAAAAAAATAATCTATATTAATAAATCCGATATATTATGTATTACGATTTTAATTAAATGATCAATGATTGATTAAAATTTAAATATAATCGAAAAATTCCAATAAATTAACTGCGATTGTTTAATAACAATAGCAGTTAATTATAATTGTATAAATGTTATTATTGCTAAGGATTATTTTGTACAATTGTTAAAACTATACCAAATATAATTATGTCAGTTCAATGTATTTCATTGAGAATAATACTCGTATTTCATTAATTGCTTGCAAATTATTTGTAATGTTTTCTATTGATAATTAGCCCATATTTTTTGCTATTGATTGATTTTAAAGTAATTCTGGTTATACTGGCTACATTCCTTAAATTAATATATTCTTCTTATTTTAATTATTTATTCTAATTTATTATAGTGTTCGCATGGTTTTATTATTCTTTTATTGAATAAAAGTTTTAACGAATTGTACCCTTAGGTGAATTTTTTAAAAAGAATTATAGTTTGTTTGCAATAAATCCATTCTTCAAACCAAAAACTCAGGTCTGTACAAGCTCAGTATTACAATGTTTTTGATTGATATGTTGTATTTTTGTTATGTATTTGTATAGTAGCACGAGCGTATTGAAGGGGTTAAAGTATAAGTATCTTTTAGAGAAGAGAGAAGTATTTAGAAATTAATAAGAAGTCACCATTGTCTTTTTCTTCTTCAAGGTATTTGCCTAATCAAGGTTCCTTGCACCAACAGACCATACATCCTTATTGTGGGCATCTTTCGTACATAAACCTTGCGTAGCCATGATTTCTGAGACCTGCGCGATCCAACTATCTCGAGGTCTGCCTCTTCTCTGCCTTCCAGGGGGTTGCCAGTTAAGAGCTTATTTTGGGAAGCCGTTCGTCACTCATGCGTAGGACATGTCCATGCCACAATAAATTCCGTTAATTTATTCGGTATGGTATGGTACGCATCGCGTCTGCGGACTCCCTTATGACTGTGTTGGGAATTCTATCGAGAATTGTCATATGTATACACCTCCTCCAATAACCCATTTCCGTCGCATTCAATGCATTTTGCATCCTGGCTGTGACTATCCATGCCTTAGATCCGTATAATATCAGGCTTTCCACTAAAGAGGTACAAATTTTTTGCTTTGTGGGGATGTTAATATCACGGTTCCAAATTACAGAGTGTAACATCCGTGTTGCGGCTGTACTCTTAACAATTTCGGCCTTAATATCCTCGATACAGGTACCGGCTTTACTTATACCTGAACCCAGGTACCTGACGCTTGAAAATCCCCCAATAATCTCACCGCCATCCAAACACAGGTCAGGTATATGTGGTTGACTAATGGCAACATATACGCATTCCATTGTTTTAAAATAAGTATATTATCTCTAAATGAATTTAATTTCTTCATAATAATAAGCTTATAAATATATAAAAACTCTTGCACTTAAATATTTTTAAACACAAATGTTCAAATTAAACACCTACGTAATATGCACACTGAATTTAAAATGAGAGAGAGAGTGACGTTCGGAATGCGATGAATATTACTGGTTGAATGCTTTGGAATATACTGATGAAATAATGCTCATCTTGGTAGTTAAAACCTGTTGTTTACATATGATTTCTAGAAGGGGTTAAAAGACAAAGAGTGGCCAAGTTCTCCGACCACTCTTGTAACGGTGTCTTGTACCTGCGTTTTGATCCTTTGCCAGCCAACGTACAAATTTCCTTTTTAAAACTGATTTTATTTAAAATGTAAAATATATTTCCAAATTATTTTTATTTTTTTCATTTACTTCTTCCACTACAGTATCATTCTAGTCAAACAAATAGGGTCCCAGGTTAACATAGGGTCGGTCACACTCCATTCTTGTGAGTTTTTTTTTCTATACAAATTAGCTAATCTTTTAAATGAATATATTGTTGGGCCAGCAATGCTGGGTAACATCTGTTGGTTTTATCCATCGTAGCATGCTTCATTTTTTTTTTGGTTCTGACACGATTTCGAACACTCATCCATCGTCTCAGAACAATGTTATCAATTCGTGTACTGTATAATGTTTCTTTTGTGTGGTGTGTGATACAAAAACATTAAGTTGGTTAACATTAAGGGTACTTTTATCTTTTAACAATATGTAAAAATAATATTTATGTATTCATCTAATTCAACATAATCTTGAACAATTTTTGTAAATAGGCACAACGGCAGAAATATCAGACTAAATTTTAATAAAAAAAAATCTTGAGCAGCCTAGAAACAGCTTTGCAAAATTCATAATTTTTTCGTTATTTCTTTAATTGCCTTAACAAAATTATAGATACAATATAAAAAAAAAAAAAATAATGTTCCTTCAAATCCAATTAAACAAGCTATAAAAGATTTTGACAGATATATATGGCATATCAAACAATCAATGCTGCAGGCAATATTGAAATCATTTTAAAAGATCAAACCTAAAATATCCTAGTTAAAAAAAAGGAGAAAAAAAACTTTAAATAAAAACAATGACCTAGATTTTAGCATCTATTTAAAGAGATCGTGTTTAACCTTTTACAAGAAAGAAAAAAAAATAAATAAATACATTTCTTTATAACTTTATTTAAAGCAACAATCTCTTCGCATTTGAATGGATAGCAGATAACTAACTGTATTACATCACCACCTCTAGCTATTCATTCAAATCCTACCTAATCTTTACATTCCTGCCTATCTGATAACATCTTCAAAAATATTCAACAAACTACTTCCATCAGTTATTTGGTGATGATGGCAGTGAGGAAACCTGCTTATTGCATTTGAAAAAAAAAAGCTCAGGACTATTTTACACGAGGAAGCGTTGTTTATGAATTTAAATAGTAAAGCAGTACTGTATATTAAAATACAAATGCAAACTTTTGTCTTCCTAATGATTCATATTCTTTAAGATATTCATACGCATTCATATTCATATAGACACCCCAAAACATTCGCTACAATTTTTTTTCGTACTTCGTACTCTGGGCATCTCGAAACATTATTTCCGGTAAAAGTCAATTTCGAAAAATTTGATACGAACGTAATATTTCCACTAAACCGCATAATAAACATATACCCGGGGATATAAGTACAAGATAGTATAAAGAAATGGACAAGATAACTGGTATGATTTAGACTCCACCGAGGTTTATAAAATCTGGTGTGAAACACTCATACGACGTTCTCTTACCAAAATATACAATACTTTAAAATTGTAGACTCCACCGAGGCTATAAAATCTGGTGTGAAACACTCATACGACGTTCTCTTACCAAAATATACAATACTTTAAAATTGTTTTGTTTTGAAATGTTTAAATGGGCTTGCCAAAAAAAAAAAGTGGCCAGCTGCTATCTTAACAAAGGATGGCAGTAATAAAAGAGCAATTTATAACCAGCGACCTAGCAGGCCGCAGTCT